>VNJY01002402.1:70191-222999 GCA_008042715.1 Drosophila bocki | reverse complement strand
ATACAAACTTATTTTCCATCACCTACAGGTTCCGCGGTATACCTAAGAATACAAAAAACCGATGTTTGCCGACATTTTGAATTACGTGGCCTATATAATTCCAAAGACATGGGCAATGGTTCACGATTGGGACTATTTTTTAGTAGTGCCGTGATGTATTGAGAGTAGGTCCTACCGAAAATAATAAAGGTAACTCCAATTATATAGGCCACGTAATTCAAAATGTCGGCAAACATCGGTTTTTTGTATTCTTAGGTATACCGCGGAACCTGTAGGTGATGGAAAATAAGTTTGTATGGGACTTTTACTCAGGAGCACCCAAATATCATGGAAAACTTGAAATGGTTCGTGGAAATTTTTGGCTGTGTACCTGTGTAATTAATAATTAAAAATTGTATAATCACTAAATATCGATAACATTTTATTTTCTTTTGCTTTTTTCACATTTTACGTTCTCTTAGTACTTGTGAGTGGGATACTTGTCATACACCGCTGATAAAGAAATATGTTTTGTGGTTTTTTCTTATCAATAATTAAGATAATTGGGGAGTAAGTCTATCAATAGAATACTTTTGATTGTGGGGCATATCTTTGGATGACAAGTGATTTTTAGTGAACCTTTAATTAGGTATTTTTTGAAGTACTATTTTCACCCTTTGAATTCCCCAATTGATTGCCCTGATGTCTGTTTTTTTTCCACAAATTCTTCCTGTGAAAAAAAATATATAAATATATAGCTGCAACAAACGAAAAGCGGAACAGCGACCAGCCAGCGTCAGGATCTGAGCTTCCTTAATGAATCAACGCCCATTTATGTGACCTCCTTCACCAGCAACCAGATCACCTGCAGCAGCTCCACAATGACAACGGCCACTGCCGGCGGTCCGATCAGTGCTCCCTCGCTTGCGCCGACCACGGCCACCTCCACAGTGCCAACGGCCAGCTCCTCCTCTGCGCCAGCACCCAACCAGGTAGTAGCCCAGGTGGTGGTGGAGCAGGGTGCCTCGGCGCTGGTCAGTGCCGCTGTAGCGGCAGCCACGGCCGCGGATCGTAATGCGAATAGCACTACATCGGCGGCCATGAAGCAGGCAGGTATCGTGGGAAGCTCCTCCTCCGCCGTTGCCAGCACCACCGCCGTTAGTACCACCAGCGCCACCATTAGTACCGGCACCAGTACGAGTACAAGTACCAGCAGTGCCACCGGTCACATCTATCAGACCAGCCAGGCCCAGCAGCAGCAGTTGCAGCAGCTTCAGCAGCAACTGGCAGCGGCGGCGGCGGCGGGCAAACCCTTGCAGGCCAAGTCCCTACTGGCCAGCAGTCTCCAACATCTTGCCGAGGAGGTGGACAATGAGGATCTGGACGATGACGACGATGTGGATGGGGCCAACTACTGCGGCATCACGTATATTAGTTACAACAACAAGCATGCCCAGCTGCCAACGACGACGCATCCGGCAACCACTGCATTGCCCACGGCAGCTGCAACGTTGGCCACCACAGCGGCTATCCATCAGCATCGGCACAGTGGTCACTCCATCCAATCCCTGAATCGACCGGCACCGTTACAACTGGGCGCTGCAGTAAATCCTTGCTTTGTGGATGCCCAAACGTCCACATCGCCGCTGCTGGCCAATGCGGATATGGCACCTCCTCCACCTACGGCGGAGCAGCGGGAACGAGTTCATGTCCATGGAACTACCACGCCCAAGACGGAATACTCCACCGCCATTTCCAGTGGCCAGCTGCAGCAGGCATTTGCCGAGTTGCAGCTCCATTCCAGCAACAATAATGCTGCACAGCAGCAGCAGCAGCAACATCTACTCCTAAGCAACAACAATAATAGCAATAATTCCATGGCAGCAGCACAAACGGCATCGCTAATGAAGAATTGTGATCTTCTGATATCGAACAATCTGTATCCACCGAGAAGAGAGGTGAGGGGGGGAGGATCTTGACCTTGAACTTGATTATTTGTTGTTAAATTTGGGAAAGAACAAAAAATTGTAATTTAATATATAATTTTTCTGTACGAAGTTAATTTACAAATTATTGATTTATAATAAAATGATTTATTAAGAAATTTAATTGTACATAATTTTTGGTTTTATATTATTATAACTATGAGTGGGAATTAATGAAATTAATTTTATATTATATTATATATTTTATATATACATTTTATATTATAATATATATTTATATTTAATATTTTATTTAAATTTCAATTTGCAAAGTTAGGTTTCTTAATTCTTTATTAAAGAATGAAGTGTTTAGCTAGGAAACCCCATAATTTTATAACATAAAAACATTATTTTTAGTCCCAATTAAATCCTTTCTAAGATTCAATTAACTAAAGGGTAAAATATCATTTTTTAGACCTCAAAATAATTATTTCACCAAGAAGCTCTTGGTAGACTTAATTTCATTACATTTTTTTTTTATTGATTGGGCTAAAAAATATTTAAAAATATATTTTATTAATTATTTACATTGTCTATAGATTATTATAAATTATTAAGAGATACTAAATATATTTTTAATCCCTAATCCAGTTACTAGACGACGTCATAGTCCACCAGGCCAGTGATGTGCATTCGTATAACACGAGTGCCACAGCAACAGCAGCAATTTCTAGTGGCAACAACAGATCGCAGCAGCAGCAACAATTGCTGAGTGCCGCCTACGAGTTGCAGCAACAGCAGCAGCAACAATTGCAACTGCAACAGCAGCAAAACAGTCCCACAAGTAGCATATCAATAGGAAGAACTGAACTTTTACTGGGCGATCAGAGTCTGCGACTGGATCACAAAGGGTGAGTGTAATATATAACTAATTTATAATAAATATATTACAAATATTTAAATAAAAATTATATAATTAAGGGAAAAGTTTAAATAGACTAAAGTTAGAGGGAATTATAAGCCATAGTTTGACAGCCATTGTGTCCGCGCTTAGCTAGAAAATTCTATAGCATAAGCGGCAGGCGCAGCTGGTGACAGTGAATCCAAAACTGCGGCCATTGAATGGCTTTTTTTATTTTGTTTCTTTTCTTTTTATTTATTTTTTTTTTCCTTTTGTTTACCGATTTATTTGACCAACTTGGCGAGTGTTTTGGTTCGCTTGTGTTTGGATTTTATGATGCATTTATTACCGCTTTCCTGCATCCGAGTCCTACGTCCTGCATCCTGCTCCCGGTTTACGTTCGATGCCGCTTCACGGTTCATGGTGGCCCTGCGGCCTGAATGGAATTTTCAGCGCTGCGGAAATACCCGACATGTGGCTCGCAAAAATACACACCACCTATAAATGCACCGACACCGACACCGAGAGCTGAGTTTTTATGACTGCTTATTTATTTAGTCGTCGCTCTGTGCTCGGGTTTTCCACCTGGCTGCTTCGCTCCTGCATCCTGGCATCCGCATCGGCATCGGCATTGGCAGCCCTTTGGCCATCGTTGACATTTTTCACACATTTTTCCCAGTGCTCCGCGTCCTTGCCAAACGAACCTGTTGTGATTTCACCCCCGCCAGCCATTTTCCAACTCACAACAGTGGCTGTCAAGAAACTATGCACACAGGAAACAGCAGAGGTTAAAAGAATAGAGCTTGAAAAGGGAGTTACCAAAAGCAGAAAAAAGGTTTAAAAAAAAAAATAATAATTGAACATCTCTAAAGAAAAGTTTGGTTTTGGTTGATAACCTATAAACACTGCTACCCTTTTGCCCTCAACTGTTGGTATATATGTATACACATAAGTCACCCCAGGCAGCATCCTTTTATTTCCCACCTCCGCGAGTCGAAGGCTCCTCTCTCCCTCCCTCTTTTGGCGTTCGCCCCATTTAAGCACGTGCGCTTTCATTTTATGCTCATTATTAATTAACGAGTTATTTTCCTCGCCCGGCGATGAATATTTATACATTTTTAATCGATTTTCCCGTTTCATTCCATATCGTTCCGTATCCGTTTCGTTCTCATCTGGAATATCTCTATATATCTCCACAGTTACAATTGGGCTTGGCAATTAGGCCGATAGAATCGAACTTTTTTTTTTCTTACGGGTCAGCCAGCGGTCAGCCATCTCCATCTCTCGTGTGTCCACTCTTGTCCACTTGTCCAGCTATCCACTGGCTGCTCCTTCTTGGTGTCCGCTTTCGTTGCCTGTTAGCTGGCCAGTCCGCAATTGAAAACCTGCTGACTAATCAGTTGCAGACAGTGACAGCCCACAAATGTTGCTACCACGTTGATGACGATGATGATGATGGTACCGAAAACTTGAGGCACAGGAGCGTGCCTAAAGGGGGGCAGTAAATGGGAAGGGAGTATCTCTAAAGCAAAGATTTCTCTTCAAATAGTATCTACAACTATGAACAACGATTTTTTCCTTCAAATAGTATCTAAAACTATACAATTGGAGTTTAAAATTTACGCTGCTATGTAATAGCTTCCCACTGACTTTGTACTTGAGAATTATAGTAGATTTTCCCCCATCTGACTGTTGACCTGAAAACAGCAACTAAGAAGTATGAGTGCTCAAACAGTACTCAAGGTTTAAATAAAATGTTTAAAACAACAGTTTTTAGGCTGCCCCTCTTTTAGGACGCCTCTGATTCCTTTGACGACACTTGATATGGCAATGCAATGCACTTGATGTGCATTATCTGCGACTTGTAGTTGTAGTTGTAGCTGTGTGCTGTCCATTTGTGCTGCCTGCCAAACTGTCAGCCCTTGTCCCTGTCCCTATCCATAAGTCCCCCCAAGCCCCCTTTAAATATCCCCCTTCTACCGATCGATCCCAAGCCACTGTCCATGACATCTCTCGACATCGATATGAACTTCGGATGACAACAATCAATGACCGATGACGTTTCTCTTTTCCTTCCGACTTTTTGTCAAATGAGAAAGTCAAGTGCACAGATAGTATTAAAAATTAAAATGCTCTTAGAGGCTTAATTAAACAATATAGAGATTATATGATGTTAACTTGGTCTGATTCAATGATTATTGTTAGGAAATAAATAATAACTTAGCTTGCCATAATTAATTGGATAATTTTATTGTTAAGAGAAATCATAGCACCTGTTAAATTAATAGCAATCCTAAGCTTAAATTAGGTTCTAAAATTCCTACATTATTTTTAAACAGTATATAAATATGAAATTTAAAAGAAAACTGGAAAAAACTGTCTTTTTTCGGTCCCTAAGATCACTTTACCTTTCTATATTCTTATTTCTAACTTTTTTATTAATTTAAAAATATATGTATTTTGAAATGTATCCAATTCTTGTTGGTGTGTTGTAGATAGTGCCCCTCAAACTGTAGACTGTAGACTCTAAGCAGAAGAATTCGATTTCGTTTCTTCTTTGGCATGCAAGCCATGTCTTGTCTGGTTCTCTCTCGGGGTCTTGGGATCGGAGAATCGGGGAATCTTGGGTCTTGTTTTAAAATTCTGGACACGCGCAGCCGCAGCATTTTTTATTTATTTATTTTTTTTATTTTGTTGTTGTTTTTGTTGTCTTGCATTTGTTGTGTGTTTGCGTTCTTTCCTTTAGCCTGTTTGTGCCTTTTCAAAAGGTTCGTTGAGGTAGGACTTTGGCTCAGAGAGTTAGAGAAGGAGACAGAGAAGGAGAAGAAGAGCACAGAGAACAGAGTCGGTCTGGTCACTTTCCCATGGGAGCTGTGGAAAATCAATTAAAGGTGCCGCCATTAACTAATCTGGGTTCTTCATCCCTCCCTCTTTCACTCTCTACACATGCATATGTATGTGTCAAATGTACATCCATAGATGGCTAGCCAAAAATGTAATTAAATCATTAATTTCCTGTCGTTATGAGGGCAGCCTTGGTAACAACAAAAAATAATGACCAACAACAATAGTACAACGCCCTCAAACCAAAAACAAAACAAAAACAAAGAGAGAAAATACGTCCAACTTCCCTGGAAAACTCACAGTTTTCTGTATATTTTAGTGGTATTATTAAATAATAATTCTTATAGAATATGTGTATGTTTTGTTTTTGTAATACTTATCTCGACTCGCGAACTGTCAAGTTTAGAAGTGCATATCCTTAAGGGGGAAAATATTAAACTAACTGAGTAAACAACTGTTCTTTTCTCTTATTATTTGTATCTCTTGGTTTTTTTTTTTTTTTGTTGATGTGACATATGGAGGTTTTACAGAAGTTAAACTGTAGTCCTTCCAACTAAAGAACATAGGGGTGAGGGAGGTGGGGAAGACGGGAGATGGAAAAGGACTTGGAAGTTATTTGTGGAGCAGCGAGCTGACTAAAAAGTAAAGCGCATAAAAAAGTTGAAGGAAAAATACTATAAAATAAAATCATATTTGTGTTGCCATGTGTGGCACTCAGGCGCACACACACACACAGGCATGTGAGCTTGTAACTTGAGATAAATCCGTTATAATAACTCTGGGCATCTGTGTGTATATATATACATATGTTTGTATGTATATATATTTGTGGGGGCGAAAGGGGGACGCAAATGCCGACCCAAATGATGCCCGTCAGGCGCACAAACACACACACACACTGGCGCACTCAAAGGGGCTCAAGTGTGTGCCTCAATGTTGATTGTATCTTTGTATCTTTGGAGGATGCTTGCTCGCTTTCCACTCTCCTCTCTCAGCTCTCTTCAGCCGCTCTCCCGCTCTGCGGGCAGGTAAGCCAAGCAATCAACTTTGTTTTGTTTGCCTTTTGTTTTTGTTTTGCTTTTGTTAGCCAAGTGCGTTTGTGTGTGTGCGTGTGTTTGCATCTCCGTCTTCACCTTCTCTATGTTACCTGTTGGCCCTTGGTTCTCTCCACCTTAACCGCTCTTCCTCTCTCTATTGCTCACTCTCTTCCTCTCCCGGTTTCTCTCCTCTGCCTTTGTCATTAGCCTTGCGCCTTTTTGTGGGATCGCCTGGCAGCGTAAGAGCAACGAAGAGGGGCCACAAGAATTTAAGGGGGGAGAACCAAACATCAAAAAGTCTAGGCATCACACCAAAAAGTACCTAATGGGGGGCGATTATGATCCAAAAATGATCAACCAGGATATGCTGAATCATAAAATCTATGAAATCCGAAGGTTTGTTTTTCCCGAAGCTCAACACCATATTATTTATTTAAGATATTAGATCGAAAAATTCAAAGATATTTTCTAGTTTAACAGTCACTCTGACTTGAATTTTGTTTCGGTGTAAATTAAATTGCCTCGGACCATTTTAATTACTGACCCAATAACAAGTGGTAGCAAATGACTCTCAAGCGGAAATGAAGGAATTATAGCTTTATAGCAAAAGGAAATCAATCGGATTGTATCTGTGGCAATCAATTGAGAAGAGCTATTAACGCTGAGGACTGAACAACATTTCATTCTAAAGAATTCCAATTCGAATGGCTGGAAACGCAACTGACTGTAAATCTAGGCAGTACAAATTATTGATTGAAAGATTGATTTTTTCTTTTACAGATTAAGAAGGTTGCGTTATATTATTATTTTTATTCAGTTGAGATAGGTGAGAATGGTGGATAGTTTTCTACCTGTTTACTCCTCCGCTCTTCCATTATCTTTCTTTCTCTCTCCCACTCTTTATCTCTCGGTGGCTCCCAGGGGCTCTCTCTCTCTCTCTCTATGGTTGATCCATGTTTTATTTTGGAGACATCTCTTGGAGCAAGGATCTCACGATTCTCTGGTGAGCGTACATACCTCTCCGTTGAGTCACCACCAAGCACACACCTTTTGTTCTTTTGTGTGGCAGAATGGGCTTAACGATGTCCATATCTGTATGTACAGATGTACATATGTATGCAAAGTGCATGTGCATAGGTGTACACAAGAGTACTCGGGTACGGGATATTTTTGTACCTGCTGTCGCTGTCGCCGTCGCTGCCGGCGCCGCTGTTCGCTCAATTCTTGTTACCTTAATTCCACTGCTTCTTCATCTCTGCCTCCTCCTCTTTTCAACCGGGTTCACTTACAGGGAAAAAAGAGAAAAAGAACGAACGAACTTTTGTGAGGGAGTGGCGACTAACTGATCTTTTCCCCATAATCCTATTATCTCTGTGCCGTGAAAGTACCACATACATACATACATACATATATTTTAAGATACAAAATATAGATAATTTTTGAGAATTATAACGAACAACATATTTTGTAATACAATGTTAAACAACAAGTTAGCAGGGAACTCCCTAAAATTGTAATATTTCCAAAATTTGTTTACTCTGAATTGTCCATTAATTATTCGTTAAATATTCCTTTTATTATTTATTATTAATATTTATTTTCTATAAAAAAAAACATAAAATAACACTAGTAATTCTTAACATTTTCGTAATCCTCATTTGTATTGGTAATTTTAAACTACACATTTCTCGATCGTAGGGTATCCCAGATTCGCAATTATCCTATTTTCGCGACTCTTGGAGTTCACTATTGCCACTCAGTCTCCCTCTCTTTCTCCTCCTCCTTTCGCTATCCTATTCCTGTGCGCCTCTTTCGCCTGTTTGCACACTTGAATTTCCCATTGTTTGCTCCCTCTCAGCTATGCACACACACGCTGGCATACACCCGCATATAGTATGTGTGTGCCTTGCCAACACACACACATATCCTTGGGCGATTGAGCGCGCTGCACTTGCGCTGCTTGAAATGGCCGGGACAGGTATGCTCATTCTCCTGTACCGCTCACCCCCCCACTACACACACATCCACACGTTACGCTCTGCCGCTCTCGCGCTCTCTTTCGACCAACGTTGGCTCTTTTGCTGCTTTATTTTCAACTCGGCTTTCAGTTTTTTTCATTCTACACCCGACTTTGTTCGTATCGAGGTAAAAACGCGTGTGCGGTGCAACGAAAACAATAACAATCGACAAACAACAACATATTTAAATGCGGAACATGCAACTGCAAATTGCCGTTAGCACGATCGATTTACCAGCAACAACAACTAGCGACAAATCGGTTCTAACTCATTAAATGGCAATTAAAAGCAAAAGAAGAAGAAGCAACGGCAAAACAAACGACTAGCCAGCGTTGCCAGATCGCTGTGGATTTATTTTTTTTACAATTTATTTTCTTGCCTGGCCAAGTGAAAGAAAAGTGGCAAAAACTATGCGAAGCATGTGTGTGTGTGTGTGAGTTGGACATGCAACATTCGAGTTGCAACTGGCAAGACTTTGGTCAGTTGATTTGTTGTTGTTGCCGCGGCAGCTCTACAATTTCCTTTCGAAAGTGCTTAAAATAAAACAACAAAAATGTGCATAACTACACAGTAGAGACTAACTGAAAACTCAAAGATATAGCGATCCTAAATCACGAATTCCTTCAACTCTTGAACAAAATATCTAAGTACAACTGCTTTTTGTTGCTATTTCTGTTGCTGTTATTGTTTTTGTTGCCAATTATAGTGCTATTATTTCTGTTTCGAATTAAATTATATTTTGTTTTCTGTGTTTCGTGCGCGTAAAAGGCATTGGTTTTGTGTAAATGGAAACCCAAAGGATGAGAAACACAAAAAAGGAATAATTGAAAACCAAAAAAAGCACATAAAGAGCAGCAGAGAGAAGAAGAGAGCGAGGGAGAGAGAGAGAGGGACAAAAAACAAGTGGCAGAGATCAAAGGAAATACACCGATAATGGGCATCCTAAAGCCATGGTGAGTGTAAACCCAGTGTAAGCGGTGTGTAATGTACCCCGGGAAGGAAAGGGTAATAAAAGGTGTTAATGAGTGGTAAAACAAAAATCTTTGTGTTTTCTAAATTCTCAGAGGGATCCACACATTTCTTTCCCCGTTTTTCAAACATCCACTCAAACTCAGACTCAGTTCTTGATGAATAGTTCTTCCAGTTCACAGGTATCCATTGTTTTCAAATAAACTGTACACTGCCCCACCTAAATTTAAGCCCCATCTTAGTGTATAAGCTGTGATTGCAGATGATTTTCCCTTTTCTGATCGCTGATCAGTAATGTTTAATTCAAGTCTATTGATCCCAATTTCCCTTAATTTTGTTGTTATAAACTTAAATAAGAATCGTAATTAGATAGTTGTTAGGTACTGAATAATAACACTTGCAAAATTGTAAAAAAAAAAAAAATTTTTAAAAACTACTAAAAAGAGACCTGGGCTGAAGACCGAGCGTTATCTCATAGATACTCGGACATTTTGTATGCAAAACATGATGAGCAGGCAAATATTTCGTGATCTATGCCACTTTGTAGCTCTTATACATAATTCGACCGACAAAACACGAATTCCACAGTTCCAATACAGCTATGTATATTCCCAAATTCCAATAGTATTATACGCATAATGCCGTAATTACATAATCGTTGTTCGTTGTTGGCCCAAATGGGGGGGGGGGAAAGCAATTTTCTGGACGAATCTTCGCGGCAAATAGTTTCTCACCTCGTCTGCGGGCAACAGGTGAATGGATGGATTGTGGATCCGCAAGTACCCCTCGATTTCCTTCAATTTGGAAAATGGGAAATGGCAAGGAAACTCAAGCTAAAGAGGGCAGCGGGAAAAGTCTTGGCATGCCTTCGTGCTTTCGCGGGGAATGGAAATGGGTAGAAATAAAACGTTGGCCAGAAACCGCAATGAAAATACGCAAAATTCATAGAACAATAATTTGAGCAATAATTTACCTGGCAAATTGCAAGAAAGCAAATGAATCTAGGAGTGGGAATAGAAAATAAGCCAAGGTATAAGAAATAAATTGACTTGATGTATAAAGGAAGCCATAATTTGGAACTTAGAATTGTTTAATATATTAGATATTAATTAAAGTCTTTTTAAATAACTAACTTGGGTTGATCAGCGTCGAACTTTAGATTGGGACTCCCTCTTGAGGCTTTTAACCAACCCAGAAACTGACCCTAAAGATGCTGAGATATGAACAACATCAGTTAGATTGGGAAATGCATTTTCTAGAATTTTGTGAAACCTGCATCGCATCAATCTAAGCTGCCAGATTTGCAGAGGCAGGCAAAGAGCCATTTTCATTTCAATTGTGTGGGCCAAATGACGTCAAGGTGAAATCCAGACCCCCAAAGGAGCATCCTCCCCCCCGGTTTTACCTGGATGCAATCAGGATTCTCGCTGGTTTTCCCCCGGAGAGCGGTAAGAGAATGGATTTCAAGTGCGGCCCACAATCAATTAAGTTTCATTTCAATTTGCCTAATGGCAAAATGAGTTCGACTGAACTTTAATTGAACGCCCACACAAGCCGCGCCCCCAAAACGAAGGGTATATATTGCATTCAGCCCTTTTCGACGTTCACTGTTCTCCGTTCACCCGTTCACCCGTTCAACTTTTCAGCCAAAAGAGCTCCTCGCTCTTCGCCTTGACTCGCCGCCTGCCTTTGTGTTTAGGTTTTAATTAATTCTTAAGAAATTTCCCAAGCCCAAGACTCAGCCAACTCACCTGACCACTATTTGCTTATGAATTTCAATCGAAAGCAGTTCCCGGAAAAGTCTGCGGAGCTGGGAAATTGGGGGGGAAAACAGTCGAGTGGAATTCAGTGTGCAATTGAATGGCATCGATGATGCGATTGGGGATTTGATTACAAATTTCCCAAGAGTGCACAACAGAAATTTAAATAATACGTTTTCCTTGCCAAAACCAGTTTTAAAATTATTAAGTTAAGCTCAAAACTTAACGAAAATAATTGTTAAATAATCAATAATTTGGATAAGCCTAGGATTGTGTTAGCAAACAAGCAAACTTTGTCTTTGTTTTAAGTTTGAATTATTTTAAAGGCGAACTGTTACTTTGTTAAATTATTAATTAATTAATAAATTAATATAAAAATATCTTAAAAAATCTACTTTTTTCTGTGCATGACCCTGGATTAGTTTTCGGTTTGCTCGGCAATTAAACCAGCTCCAATTGCTATTGCCACTTACATCTGCACTGCCATCTCTGGCTTCCTTGGTGGCTTCCTTGGCAATGAATAATTCAAATGGAATGCCAGCTTCAGATGAGCAGCTCCTCAGTGCAGTTGCATTACCACTGGTACCCCTGTGGGTTTACCGCTCCGCTCCTGCTTATCCAACACTTTCGGTACCAATCCAACCGCAATCCATTACGATCTCCCATCCGAGCCGAGCCCCGAGCTCTGAGTTTTGTGAGCTCTGAGCTACCAATTGAGGGTCACACCCACAAGTTCTGGTCGAGACGAGGCGGTTTTACCTGCTGCATAATGGAATGAAATGGTATGGAATGGGGTTTGTGGTCCCAATTCTGGCTTGGAGTTTGGGGGTGACTCATGGACGCTGCTTCCGCTGCAAATAAGCCTCTTCCGGTCCGGTCCCCTTTGTAGCTGTTGACGTTTCCCGGATTCCCGATTTCGATTCCTATACCTAAATTCCCCTGACTGAGTGCACCTGAGGCAGAAGCAGCCACTTGTTGCAGGCCCTCAAGCATGAACCCTGCAAAATTCATATCAGGCAGGGACCACCGAATGACCACCTGTTCGGAGCTTGTACAATGCCCGTTGAACTAGTAGAAGCAAGGATTTGAATTTGACATTGATATATATAAGTAGAAAGTTCAGAAAACACTATACGTTGTACTTTATTCTGCTTTATGTTTTTTAAAGTTTTTTTTTTAACCACTGAAAAGTGCTATTTACTTGACCACAGCTGTGTCTGTCTTGTGCCTTTGTCCCGTGCTTGCCTGCTGGCTTTCTGGCAGACAATTAACATGTCGCATGTTGCTGCTATCGTGCCACACATATGTATAGTGCTGGTCAGCTGGAAGATATATATATTTAATGGCCTCCCCTTGTCCCTGGTTTCCCCCACCGATGTACTCGCACTTATCTGTATCCTATCATCGCTGTCTCCTACCCCTGCATTCTTAGCCTTTGGCATTACACTTTTCGAAAAAGTCAATGATTGTACAAGCTTAAAACTCGTTAAACCTTTAAATATAAACTTTACTAATATTAAAATTACAATTTTATTAAAATATATACATTTTCTTGAACTTGAATCCTAAAGTAGTAACATATTTGTGGCAATTTCTAAATTGATATAATTGACAAAGTTAAACTAATTAGGATTAAGTTTTATGTAGGCGATATTTTTCCGATTTCCATAAAGGTCAAAGCGGAACCTCCCCTCCCCCCCATACAATATAAAAAAATTGCTTTGCTCTACTCCATACTGCCTACTTTGACAACTGCAGCAATTGTTGTGCTACTGACTTGACCCACCTACCACCCACCAACCTCCCCTTTTGGCCATTGTCGGTTATTGATGATCCCGTACGGACGTCATCAATGCATTGTTCTGCTTGTTGTTATGACACAGATGCAGATGCAGATGCGAATACAGATACAGATACAGCTATTTGCTGTGCACATACCGATGCCGCTACGGATACGAATGCGGATACGGGATACGGACCAAGGGAGGAAGGTGGGGTGAAAGCGAGGGAATTTGAATCTGAATCCGAGTGGAATGGAATACCGATGCGGTCATTAGTCGGGCATGTCAGGGTGACAATCGGATGCATGGCGGATAGCTGGCGGCTGTGAGTGCTGCTAATTGTTGGCTAAATAGGGATATGACAGCCGGCTTGTCAGCTGATTGTTGATGTTAATGCTGTTGTTGTTGTCTTAGTTGGCCAATAGTCGTGGCATTTCCCATTTCCCTCAATTGAAATTAATCGCAATTGATGCCATGTATGATAAGTTTTACTTGCAGTCTTTTATACATCGTCTTTTGGTCAAGAAAATATATTTAAAACTTATTTTTGAATTAGCTTTTAATACTTTAGAGTTAATTTCTTTTACCAATTCCCTGTAATATCTCTTATCCACCGTAAAATAAACCATTCCCTTCACCACTTTGACTTGAAAAGGCCAAGATTTTCCATTAAGCTTCTGGGAAAACTCCACACTTTGCTTAATTTGTGCGTCACTAATCGAACATCTGCCAGGGGCAGGAAGAAAAGCAGCCAAGATACAGAAAAATTGCAAAAAAAAATATATATATATAATAAAAATGGCAAGATGCCGCAAATAGAAAAGGGAGAGCTCGACGGCCTGACTGGTTGACCAGCTGTTGCATTAATGGCCTGGTGTGACTGCCGCGGATGCTGCACTAGACTTGGCCTTGGTCTGTTCTGGTTCCGTTTCGTTCTGGATGTCAGAGCCAAAGGCATTTTAATTCGTTTATGGTGCTCTCTCTCTCTTCGCCACTCTCTCACTCATTTGTGCTGCCCGTTAACTTGACTCCAATAACGTTCCTTGGTTACGGAGGAGAGGAGGATGTGCCCCTTTTACCAAGAGGCTCCTCCCGATAATGATGGCTCTTCTCTGCCTCGTACCATTTCTGGTCTTGTCTGCTGTTACGCAAATTGAATTGTCTCGCCCGTTGTCTCGTGTTGGATTCACATTTCGTGCTGTTGCTGCTTCTGCTCTCATCATGGCCCTAAGGAGCCATCTTGGCCATCTTGTTGTCCATCTGCATTCTCCAGAAATCAGTTTTTAATGCCCAGCAATGCCGTTCGATGGTCATGGAGTTGGTCTTCAGGAATGGACTAGGGCGGGTGTAGAGTTGTAGCATCCGCTGCATTGAGAAAAATACTAAGTAGTGACAGAATTTTATTAGATGTGAATTTTTAAATATACAAATGGGTTCTTGCAATGCATATAACATTGTTTTAAATAGAAAATAGCTTTTTCTATAGAGATTGAAGGCAAAATTGCAGTGATACTCATAATTCCCAGCCCGTCGGCCTGACTGCCTGCCTGCTGTTGACGTTCATAGGATCCCAAAGGGTTTGGGTTGAAGCACAAAGGATGCCAGGGAATCGAGGGGGGTGAGATAGGGAGCGTTTGGAACTGGAGATTGGGGCTGCACTTTGACGTCGTTGCCAGGCTGCGGCGGCTGAAATTGCTTTTGTCGCATCGGCGTCTGGCGAAGGGCGATAAAACGCTGCATACTTCTCGGCTGGTCCGGCATGAAATCCACTTTGAGCTCTTTGCAATTAGCCAGCCGACTGGGCCCCCAGCTTCATCTCCTCTTCCTGATTCTGTCCCTGTCCCTTCTCCACCTACCATAAACCCATAATCCAAAAGCCGAACAAATTAAGGCGCAAATTGCCTTCAAAAAACCTCAATTTCACCCTCTCATAATGAAAGAGAAAGGCAAAAGTGCAAAGTTAGAACAAAGTTTTCGGTAGCGTTCCAGTTTCAAGTTGCTCCTAGTACTTATGCATATATATACATTTATATATATATATATGTATTTATTCTTAGCTCATAGCCATACCTAATCCATTCGCCACCCTTGGGCCTTTGTGCGGGAATAACTTTTTGAAATAATAATGGAGCTGTGCCTGGAAAATTGTGCCCGCTGCTTGCACCTGGGCACAAAGCCGCTGCAATCGACGGAAGCTGTCAATTAGCAAGGAAATAGGGCCCTCAAAGGATATGCAGAGAGCGACACTTTAATATCACACTTCCGTTGTCAAGCAGGGCTTTAAATAGTTATAAATTCTGTTCTCTTTTTTTTAGAACTTAAGATAAAAATACTTTATAATTATGAGAAGTCTTAAACAGAATCCTTAAACATTTTTGCTTTAACCTCAACTAATGGCATTTTCATTCTCTTTTCGATTCTGTTTTTGATTGACAGGAATCGCCGGCGCTCCGGTTCAAGCATCGTTGTCCTGGACGGCGACGACCTAAAGCCATGTCTCCCGGATGACTACATAAGCGGCCAGCACCACCATCAGGTCCACCAGCAGCAGCAACAACCGCTGCCGCAATCTCTGCAGTATCCTCCCTTCCAGCATCAGCACTATCGCACGCACTCGGGCGACATCAGGGAGATTGACCAGGAAATGCTGACCATGCTGTCCGTGAACCAAGATAACGGTGAGAGGAGATTTCTCTTCCCTTCAATACAGTTGGGGAACTGACATTCCACTTCCATCCATTTTCCGGCAGGTCCTCACCGCGAAATGGCCGTCGACTGTCCGGACACGTTCATTGCACGCAACAAGACGCCACCCAGATATCCGCCACCCCGTCCACCGCAGGTAAGCCACAAATCTGTACACCATAATCCATAATCCACCATCGCACGACTACCAATAATCCAGAGTCCGTAAGCCGACAGTATGAACCAACCAAACACGCTCTGTAACTGCTTGTTAATTAGCCCTCACATATTAATTACCAAAAATTGAATCCTTTAACTCATGACAACTACCCGAAGTTAATTCTGAACCGAAAACCAGCAATATTTTATTTAAAAACCCTACTACTACAAACTGCAATATACCAACCACAATTTATATGAAGAAAACGAACTAACATGTAACTAGATGTTCTAATGAAACCCCTAGACTTTTGGAAAACCCCTAGACACCCCATAAAACCCACCTACCAAATGTGAATAACAACCAATATATATGTATATAGATATACTAACTAACAATGTCATACCCAAAGAGCCTTAGACCTTGAAATAACTTAAGATAATTATACCTACCTGCCTAAAAAAAATCCTCAGGAATTTACAATCAATCAAAAACACATGCTAACAATGCTAACTAAACCCCACAACAACAAAAAACATTCACATATTCATGCATTTTCTCTTCACCAACAACTATACTTTTCATTCCACAACATCGACACATCCTAAACCTAAACCACACACCTCATACCATTACCACAGAAGCACACGAAAAGCACAACCAAGAACACCACCACGCACAACAACACCAAAACCACCACCACCAAAACCACCATCCACCAACACGAACATTATCCATCAGCTATGACTAACAATGATCATGCTAACAAAAAATTGTTAATTGTTGCATATCATTCTTCACATCAACATGAACAACTACAACTACAACAACAACATCAACAACACTCACCATCAAATTCAACAACAATATCAACAACACCATTCTCACTTGATGTGGCCACACAAAACTTGTACAATCAAAAACAACAAAATAAATTGGAACAAATTGAAAACTATGAAAACTGCCTGCAATCGGAACAACCACAACAACAATTGTGCGAACAGAAGCAACAGCAATTACAATTAGTGACTGCAACTACAACAACAACAACAACAGCTGCATCGGCAACAGCCACACAAATCGCCCAGCAGCAAACGCCTAGCAACAAATTGCAAGCAACACTAAGCAGCGATCCCAATGGCAACTGCAACAGCCTCATGATCAACAGTAGCAACAGTAGCAGTCTCACGGAGGATTTTCTGGAAGGATTGTATCAACGCAAAGACACAGCCTCGCCCTCGTCGAGTGCCTTCGACGAGGTGATGAGTAAACACACCCTGGACTCCTTCGGCAGCATCGCCTATCGTCACCTGCAGCAACAGCATCAGGCCACGAGCAACGGCAACAGCAGCAGCAGCAATAACAGCAATACCAATAGCAATAGCAACAGCAACAACACGAATGGAAACAGCAGCAGTAGCAGCAGCAACACCAATTCCAACTCCAACAGCAGCAGTAGCAGCAGCAACAGGAATCTAAACAATCCCGGCCAGAACCTGGTTACCACCAGCAACAGCAACTCGCTTAACAGCAGCAACAGCTCCATGCATACCAGCAATAGCAGCAACATGGATATGGTCAGTGTTACCAGCAGCTCTACGGTGCCGGATGACCTCAGTTTGGCTCCACCTGGCTACGAGGTGAGCCAACAGCAGCAGCAGCAGCAGCAACAACAGCCAGCTACAGCTACAGCTGGTGCTCCCGTGGCGGTGTTGCTGCCACCTTTGGCCAAGCATCGCGAGCTGCCCGTGGATGTGCCGGACAGTTTCATTGAAATGGTGAAGGTACCGCCGAGATATCCACCGCCAGCGCATCTCTCCTCGCGTGGATCGCTGCTCTCCAATGGCAGCGCCTCCACCGCCCATACCACGCTCTCCTCGCTTGGCGTGTCCGTGTCCCCTGTTGCCACAGCAGCATCTGCTAGTAACACTTCCCATGTTGCAGGCACCGGCGATACGAAGAGGGTGGCCGATGAGGTATACCACATGCATTTATATTCCTCTCAACTCCGCCACTGGAGACTCTCTACTCTCTGTACTTTTTGCCTCTATCTCCGTTTCACTCTGTCTTCTCTGTATGTTTCGTAGTCCTTGATATCTGTCTTTTATTTATTTTAGTCTATAAGCTTCTATAAAGTGTGTGTCCTGTTTGAGAGATGTGTTGCGGTAACTGAGCAAAAGAATCAAAGATGTGTAGTTATATTATTTGAGATGATTATAGAGGAGAGAAAGTCTGTTTTGGAGGCGAATTTTTCGGATATATTAGAACCTTACCTCCAAGACAATATAAGTTTTAAGATGCCTAACGCCAAACAATTATTTTTATTAATTCATTAAGTTAATTAATGATTTTTAAACTGTAATTTTTCGAATAATGTTGTTTAAAAGAGCCTAAGGATGTATTCTCAAGCATTCTAGATCTGTACGTATATATACGCACTTTCTTCTTCTGTGTGTTTTCCTTATATAAGATTTAAATATATAATTATTTATTCTCTTACATTTGCTTGAAAAGATGCTAAGAAATGGCAATTTAAAACTAATCTCAGTTACGCATCTTAAGCATTATAATGTCTATAAAAACTACAAGAAAAAACCTCAAGTCCAAAGCCTTAAATTCAAATCTAAAAAATATTATTTTCCCATAAAATATAAAATTAAACTCAACTAAAAAACACAATTGCTGCCCATAGTTGGACTTCCCCTCTTGAAATAATTGCTTTAACTACCAGGCATTTGTCAGTTTTTAATTAAATTATACTCGCAAAAGTTTAAGAGTGCTGAGAAAAAAACAACATAATTTGTGATAAATTACGTACAGAGCAATTGATGGATGCAATACAATAAGGACTTAATAGAAACTACATAGCACTCTGATTGTGCCCCATGAATAATACATTGAATGGCCAATAGGGATCGGAAGTTGAACAGAAACACAAGGTGGTAGAGATGGAGGTATCATCAAATATGGATCGATAATTAAAGCGAACGCAGGCTGCTGCGTCAAATTCCGGGGCGCTTTTTACGCTCAACTCGGCTAATTAATGCAGCCGCCGCCACCCCGAACACTTAACCCCTTACGCAACCCCCATTGATACCCTTCCTTTTGGCCAAGTGCAGGTCAGAGTCCCCAGTTTTGACCCGCTTTTAAGGAGGGGATGGGGTTGGGTTTGGGGCCCCCTTTTTCGCTTGTCACCTTGTTCAGTCGTTTGGCCTAATTCGCGGCATCAGAGCCGCAGCGTTGGCCTCGTTAGCGGCATAATCCTAACAACATTGGGTTAGCCACCCACTAGTGCCACCCTCTCTTCTCTTCTCTCTCTACTTTCTCTCTCTCTCTCTCTCTCTCTCTCTCTCTCTCTCTCTCTCTCTCCACCCCCCTCATGGGGCTCTTTTCAGGCAATGAGAAATAAATGCCATTTATATGAAATTGCTCTCGATTAATTTTCCGATGGCAGCGGAAACAAAAGCAAAATGAGCGCCTTTCTTTCCCCCAATTTCCATATTCTTTAAAACGAAGCACAACAAACTAACAGTGTTGGCCTGCTGCTGGGCTCCTGTTCTCCCTGGGTTTGTGTATAAAACGAATCAGAGAGTAAATGCATTTATTTACGGCCAGTATTCAATCCTTGTGCCAAGTAAATGACACCAAAAAGGGTTATAAAAACAGGCAGAGGTGTAGAGAGAGGGATTTAGGGGGGAGTTCTAAACAAAAACTGGGATTATAGAGTATCAAAAGGTAATGAAAGTCTAGAAAACCAATGAAAAACCAAGTCTAAAAACTCTTAAAATTATTTTGGAATTATATTTAAAAAATAATAATAATAAATCATATACCCTGTACTCAACATAACATCAATATCAACAATATCATTAGCAAAACAGCACAAAATATATAATCTACCTTCATTCGATTAACTGAAAACTAATTAAGATCATTTAAAAACTGACTCTGAATTTTAGAAACCATTATAAAAAATATATAAATCAATTTCCCTGAAAATATCCCCCTTTTGTATACGCCACTGCTGGTTAGGTGAAGGTTCGTTCCACTTACACTTTCACACTTAATGCTGGGGGGCTTCTGGCGGGAGAATGCACCGGAACACTCGCCAACAAATAAACTCATTCAACTTTAATGACCAGCAGCCATCAGCCATGCACACACACACACACACACTGGCACACTCTCACTCACACAACTTACACACATATTCATGTACAAAAACTATATAGTATATATATGGCTAATGGGTTTCCCCTCAATTTCTGCTCTCTGCTTTTTTTCTTCCCTTAAGCTCAATGGGAACGCAAAACCTGTGCCACCGCCCAGGGATCACCTGCGGGTGGAGAAAGACGGACGCCTGGTCAACTGTTCACCTGCCCCCCAATTGCCGGACCGTCGGGCGCCGGGCAATGCCAGTAGCGGCAGTAGCAGTGGTCCGCCGTATATGCATCAGCATCCGCTCCAGCACTCGCACCCACAACAACAGATAGCCCAGATTGTAGAGCCAACGCTGGAGCAGTTGGACAGCATCAAGAAGTACCAGGTGAGTTGTTAGCTTTTAAGTGGGGCTTTCAAAGTGACTCTCAAAGTATGTACCTCCTGTGGGCTAGGCTATGGAAATTTGAGGTATTTCAAACTGTGTAGCTGTGGATTTGAGAGCTATATTACGGCTAAGCCTAATGATATTGATGATGAGCTTAGTTCAAAGTTGTGACACAGAAAGCGCTTAAAATTCTCAAGTCCGAATTTGGTGGCAAACAAATTTTGAAGACCCATCGTTAGCTTAGAAAGTTACAAGTTACAAAATTTTAAAAATATTTCAAAGACTTTCAAGAATCTAGAATTTAACAAGGTGTCAATGTGAGTGCGTGGGGTTGTCTTTTCTTTAATTCAAAATGCAGCTGGTTGGCATGCAAAGCAGGTACTTACATAACCCCAACTATGCCCACTGCCAGCACGCCCGTAGCTGTCATAATAAACGCTTTTTGATGGACGTCTGGGGCAACGCTTCCGGTTCGGGCCAAGTTCTTTTGTTTGGTTCTATTGTTGGACTTTTTTGTTGTTAGTTAACTCTTTGCGCTGGCCATTGACCACTGACTCTGAGTCGCCGCCGAGAGCACTGCCAAACTGTGTCGGAAAATAATAATAATAAAAAAAAAAAGAGAGAGAGTGGGGGAAATTGTTCGTTTGATTTGACCGTTGCATTTAACTGGTGAAACCATTAAAAAGTAAAAAATACAACTGTATTTAAACCTTTTTTTTTCTGCCTGTGTAACGGAGAACGGAGAGGCTACAGTACACATGCGTTGCACGCGTGGTGGGGTCTGTGGGATGGAAGAGAATTATAATGCTGTTTAAAAGTAAAACATTTTGAATTCATTCAGAGGATGAAGGCAGGGGGCGGGGGGTGGCTTAGCAAAAAAATAGCCGTAGGCGTTAAGGGTGGCGCTGGCATAAACTTGTTTAATGCAATGATTAATTATGCAACTTTTAATCGAATTGCTGCGTTCCGCCCGCAGACAACAGACGCCAAACAAGGGACGTCGAGTGGTAAATAGAGCGAGAGTGGGTGGAGGGGTTAGGTGGCAGGTGGCATGTGGACCCCCCTGCATTTGCTAAATGTAATTAATTGAAAGCTGAGCACACACACACACACACACACAGTTTGACAGCCATTTCACTAGTGCGGCTGATTATGGTTGCAAGCTCATTAAGAGAACAAAAACGAAGCCACAAATGGAAAATGCTCAAAATCGACCCACCGACCGACCAACCGACAGGCCGTTCGTCGGATAATGGTTAATGGGAACGCAGCCATCACCCACCTCGGAAAGTCGTGCAAATAAGTGAAAATTTAAAATTAACAGACCAGAGACTAGCTAACATTCAAGTTAAATGCTTTAATTTTAATATTTTCTAAATAAAAAAAATATTAAAAATTGTATTATAATATATAATAAATTAATATATAATTGTAATATATTCAGAATTATATAAATTCCAAATTGCCAGAATAACAAAATTAGTTTCGTTTATAAATCTTTTCGATTTCTTATTAAATATTTTTCAAATCATTTTAGTAAATTGGACTTGCAATTTATCGATTTTTTCGATAAAGTTAATATTTAGAAATTTTTATAAGAATAAATTACAGCTTATTTTGTTTAGAATTTACAAATAACCATATGACATTCTTCTCAATTTCTCATTAAAGTCCTTGAACTCGATAAATTGGTTTCGATAAATTTTAGGTTTATAGTTTAAGATTTCTGATTAAAATCAGAGATTTTTTTTAAATTTATTGAGTATAACAAGACCCCTCAAGGCTTTTATCTTGGTCATAATTATAATTTATCATGTTTGACAATTGTTATCGCTTTTGTTATCGCTATCGGCGACTGCTCTCGTAAATATTGTATATGAAAAGGAAAGAGGAACGGGGTGCTACATTGTTTAAATTTAACCTGTTTGTTTGGACAGCATTGTTTGCCGACTAGTTTGTTGCTGTCCAAAGGGGGCGGTTGCTACTCCTCGGTTGCCATTGTCAGCGGTTGTTTTTTTTTTTTTTTATTATAAACCCCTTTAAAAGCACCGTTTTTACACCCCCTTTTTTATGATCTTTTTTTAATGCCCCATCGTAACGCAAGTTTTTTAATATTTTAGTTGGGCAATAATTTTAACGACTTGAAACATTTCGGTATTTATTGCTAGTTAAATTATCTGAATGATTGATATATAGAAATGTGCATATCGTTATAGAATTGATATTTTTGTATACCCCTTTGAGGATTTCTCGATAAATCTTCGATAGTATTTGATATATTTTGTCGCAAATTCCAGCAATACTTAGACTTTTGGTTCTTATTATAAGACTCTTCTTAGGCCTCTTTTCGCTCGATTATTTAAATGTTTATCGATAAAGATTCGATATCTACATTTCACTCTCCCTTTCGATATTTATTTAATATTTTGGAAATTTTTTGAAAGATCAGAAATTTTCCACTTTTTTTTTTTATTAAAGTGTAAAACCTTTGGTGGTAGCTCACCTGTACCCCCCCTGCTTAAGACCTCCAAGGGCCGCCTCTGTCTTGACAAGCTTGCAAATTAGTTAAACATTTCATTTTCCGGCACTCGTCTCTCCAAGCCGGCTTACACACACACACACACACACACACGGCACACATGGCACTTGTGTGTGTGCTTGCACCTGGAGCTTTTCGCTCACCTGCTCACCTGTTCTCTGTGCTCTTCGCTCTTCGGTCTACACTCCCTCTCACCTCCGAGCCCCTCTCACTCTGCCGCCTGCCTCTGTCGACGTCGTTTGGCGCTGGTTTGTTATGATTTTTCAGTTGGCGTTTTTAGTTGTTTTTCTACGCGTTCTGCGATCGGCCGCAATTTTTATATTTCTTTATTTTCGTTCTGTTCGGTTTGGTTCGGGCCAAGTGCGTGACGGCAACACCACCGATAAGATAAAGCCCAGAAGCCCCGTCCAAAAAAAAAAAAATACCTGAATAAATGGGGATTGCATCTCCATTTCTGCCAGTTTTAAACTTGTTTCTATTCAAAGAATAGTTCTTGTTATTTGCAAAAAAAAAAAGGTTTGACAGGCACCCAGGTTTTATTTATATATTTTTTTTCCTGTAATTTGTGCGTGTGTGCCTGTGCAATTGGATCCATGCAAATAAGGCGCGGCTCATAGCCGGCTGAAATTCTGGAACCAAAAGCACGTACAACCATTTCCAAGTAACAAACAACATCAGTTTATGGGCAGCAAAAAGAAAAAGATTTATATACATATATATAAGATATACATATATGTATAAAAAACATGGCAAAAACATACACAGAAAACAGGCGTGGCAGTTGCAGCCATAACGGAAAGTTGTTCGCGTAACCGCAAAAAAAAGCCACAGAAAATATGTGAAATAAATGAAATACCCCCCCAAAAAAAAAAAGTGGCTAAAATCAGGCACTTGGGCTGCCAGGGATTACGTGTTACAGTGTGGCCAGGACTTGGGTCAAAGTGTTACCAACTAAGTAACTAAACTTTTATGAACATTTGAAATATAAAACAACTTTAAATAAAGTTAAAATGATATAATCATATTTCAAAGAAGCTTCCTTAAAAAGAGAAACTTGCAACAAAAGAACTTCCTTAAAAACAAAAAAGTGTGACCAGCTTAAGAAGAAACACAAGCAGGATCGACATCTCTAAAGTGTCTTACGTAAATCATTGATTTTGGATTCTCTTCTAAGAGTTACGATAAAAATCTTCTTGGTCCTTGAAAAGTCTTCTGAAAAATTAAACCAAAGAGTAACAGAAAAAGTGTCAGCAAGTGCGTGGTTTTTATCAAACCCTTGGTCAGTGATCGCCCTTACCTCTTGGACTTTGCCTCTGACTCACCGTCCACCGACTTTAATTTGCCTGCAAAACCCACACAAAAGGCAACTGAAAAATGTTTATATAAATGATAAACAGTTGAGGTGAACTGAACTGCTTTTTTGTTGAATTTTTTTTTTATTGTTGTGACGAGCGTTCGAGCTTCTTATTGTTATTGATGTGCCAAGCGTAAATGCAGCGTCAACAGCAGCAGCAATGCGACCATAAGGCTCATTCCCCATGCCGAACGCGTTGTATGACAGCAACAATAGCCGCCTAAAAGAGTGAAACAATCAACAATAACAAAAAGGCCATAAATAAACAAAAAACAAACAACAACTACTACTTTACAACAACAAAAAAAAAACGAATAAACAAATGTGTAAAAGTAAATAGTTGTAAATTGCATGAGCATTGCTAGCGTTGCTGTTGAATGGGAAAGCTGATGTTGCTGGCTATGCGTGTCTCTGGGCCAGAACTATTTCGACCAGCTTAACTTTCGCTTTTTTTATGGGTTTTTATTGAATGCAGCAGCAGCAGCAGCAGCCCAAGCAGCAATTCCAGTTGAAATGCGCATTAACTTGCATTTCATTTAAAGCACTTTATACCCTATTCCCTATTCAAATTTATGCACTGCCCAGGTGTGTGTGTTTGTGCTTTTATTTTATTTTTTTTTTGTGGGCGTGGCTCTGTAGCAGCTGGTGACAAGTTTCGGTTTTCCTTTAGTAAAGATTGTCGATGAAAGTGCTATAAGCAGCAGCAGCCAGCTGCAATTGGGAAAAATGGTAGTGTCCACGCTGCATATTACCCTGGAGAACAACGGTAGTCCTGGTCCAATGGCGAATCTTGGTGCTGCAACAACGGAAAACCACACACCAACACCCACACCAACGGCAACAGCAACACCCACCAAATTTGCTGTACTCTCTGTGCAGCAATTGCAACTGCAACAGCAACTGCAACTGCAACTCCAGCAGCAGCAGCAACAGCAACAGAATGACAAGGAGAACCACATCAACAACAATAATAACAGCGATTATTGTGATATGAATGGCAATGGCATGGGCGTGGCAGTGATTGGTGGAGGATCACTAGAGCAATTTCAAGGATCCCCAGCAGGATCAATTGCCTCCTCAGCTGCCACGCCGCAGCGAAGCGCCTCGGCCCTTCGTCGGGGTATACAAATCCAAAGGTCCTCGACACGTTTGCGACAACAACAGGCAAGTTTTTGGGAATAAAAGGATGCCCCACAAATATCCTTGAGGAATTTCTTATTTCATTTTATCTCTGTCTGAATTTCTAAACAATATTTGCAAGTGTAAATGCAAATGGTAAACAATGTCTAAACTGAAATAAGTCAGTATTCTTACAAATATTTATATAAAAAAATATATTTGTATGTGAATGTATTTATATTTACTTCTAAAGGCAGCAACATTGTCTGTTTTACTGCTGCGGGCAGCCACAACTGGCTTTATCTGCATATATGCTAACAGCAAAAGCAGCGCACCAATACCAACCAGTTGACAACTTGGCTAACTGGCTGCCGGTCGAGCCATAAAAATTAGAAACGAAACGTAACGAAACGAAATAACAAATAAGGCAATAACAATTTACCTGGGCGATAGTAGTGGGATTTTGTGTTCTTCGAATTTTAGTAATTAAGAAAAACAAAATACTCTAGGTCGATAAGTAAAAAGATTCGATAAATTAATAAGATATAAAGGAATACTTAAGATAAATAAACAATCGATATATTTAAAATATATTTTTATTAATTAAAATATCGAATTGTCATCGATTGTCATCTAAATCAACAAAGAAATTTCTTAACCAAAGGATATTCATCATATTTATATTCGAAATTATTGGGATATTTGATAATTAGTACACAGTATTTTCGATATATTATGCTAGATATCGAGTATTTCGATAGTTTTTGTATTTTTATAAATAATTTTAAATGCTAAAGCAACAACTCTTCATTATAGTAAAATAATTAAAATTATTCTCTAATCTTATATACAGATTTATTCGATATGAATTTCTAGTTGATCATACCTCAACTAAGGGTATCATCGACGGTAGTAATATATTTTTAATTTCCCCGGTACGCGCATTTTTCAATAATATTCGTTATTTACTTATGCCGACGATGAGGATGGTGATGTCATGCTATTCACTGTTGCCTTCTGGGTTTTTGTTTATTATTTTACTTATTATACTACTGCTGATCAAGAATATATATATAGCTTACAGGGTTGGAAATGCAGTACAAGTTGTTAATACCTTTTGGTTTTTTAATAAATATATTTAAACCCTGATATATAGATCTTAATATTTACAATTTAATTTAATTAAAATTAAAAAAAATTGAAAATCTCCTTTTAGCTTTTACTTTCTTTTTACCAAAATACTTAAGATTGATTTTTAATTATTTCAATGCAAACTGCAAGAGTATGCAAACTTTGGCTTACCCAATTTGACTTTTTTTCTTGCTTTTTTACTTAATATTATTTTACAATTACTTAAGGTTACTGTTTTCTCTGTTGTGGCGTGTACGATGATTGATGGTCTCGTTAAAGGCAAAGGCTACGCAGCAGACTTTGGGCTTGATTTGAGATCTATGAATGTCTATATATAAATATTATCTATTTACAAGTATGTCGTGGAAGTTGGGCTGTTATGATGAAGCTTTTGTAATTTCTTTAGATGCCAAAAAGCCAACTCTTTAGGTTGAATTCGATCTTTTCTTGAAGGTGGTGAAGATACCTTGCCAAGATCCCACAGACTACTCAAAATTTGTATCATTTTCAGCAGAATATAAGCTAAGTTTCCAGCCAAAATTAAGGTTTAAAAACTATATTTTTAAATGTTTATATTAACTTCTTTCTTGCTCCAAAAATCAGCTTATATTCGGTTTCTTTCACAAACGAAGCTGCCAGCTAAAAATTCCTTAAAATGCATTTGCATTTTTATTTTCTTCAACTTGGCAATATTTCGTTTTAATTTTAAACTGGTTTTTTAAGGTGCTTTAAAAATTAATTAGTGGCTGGGGAATTCCTAGCTTTTTCTCACAAAAATTCTTGCATTTTTTACCAAAAAAAAAGTAATAAATACTTCCCAGATATTCCTGACAGTTTTAGAGGATTTACAACTAGTGACCGCCAAACTGTACTATCTTAAAGATATTTTTTTACTTCAGAGTTTAGTTCTTTTTTTTGTAATTTTTTGCGATGCTGTGACTTTGAGCTATTTTGTTTTGCTTTTGCTCTTTCAGAAATGTTTTTGTTCCGTGCGGTGGCCGCCGGTTGTCATCGTTTTTCATTCAGGTTTCAATGTTAAATTCAGTTTTTTGGTTCACATGCCATGGCGTTTTCTCGGCTTCCCCGCTTGCTTGCTTGCCGAGGGGGAGGTGGTATTATTGGTTGGTATTTCTCAGTCCAAGCTCCGAGCTCCCCCAAAGAACCCTCTTTGCCTCACTCACCTCGCCGCCTTGACAGCTCGTGAAATTTTTTCTGCTGATTCTTTTTGCTGGCATCGGATTATGCAAGTTCAGCAGAATTTTTTTTATATTTTATTTTATTTTCTTTTCTTTTTTTTTTAGTTGCTTTGCTATTGTTATTTTCCTCTTGTGCTCTTTGCTTTGCTGCTTCCGCCTTTTGGAATGTCGAGCGTCTTTTCTGTTGTTATTCAATTAAGTTTCTTTTTTTCTTGGTTTTTTTTTTTTTTTTTTTGTTCTTTATTATTATTTTGTAGTGGGAACTCTTGAGCATTGTTGTCATCGATTTGATTTCATTCTTTTTTTAACGCTTTTGATGGTCACGGAATCGGGAATTTATCACGTTTTGGGCCATTTTCATGAAACCCATTATCCTAATTACGGTGGTGGTGGTGATGGTGATGGCGGCGACGCATTCAGTTTGACAATCATTGGACTGAACTCAATGGCCCAATTTGCCCCACCTCCCACGCCCCACCGATGAACGGTAATCACTTAGGGGGCTTCCGCAACAATTGCAACAGTTACCGCCCACCTCTCAGCCTCAGTCTCAGTCTCAGTCTCTGTTCACCTCTGTTGCCACTATCCCCCAGTTGCCTTTGTCAACCCTTTACGCTCATTAACTCATCGCCGAGGCCCTCGACGGGATTTGCTTGGGTTTGCACAGCAAACCACCGCCCACTTGCCATTTCCACCTGGTCACCACCTGCCCCCCGTTCTGGGACACAACTGCAGCTGAATGCATACCCTGTATAAGCTCTGCCAGTGGATAAACTAGAACCTTGAAGATCGAGTATAGTATTCTACAGTAAGAATAATGCTGGAAAATATATCAAAAGAGTTAGATATAATACAAAATACCTCACTTTTTAAACAATATTTTGTAAAAATTAGTTGTAAAAGTTGTTAAGAAAAACTAACATCATTATAAAAATAGATTAGAGTTAAAGTTTAACCAATACAAGCCCAAAGTAAACATTGTTTATTGATAAACAAATATAATTAGTGTAACAGGGTACACAGTCCGTCGATCACCTAAGCCTTGTTTGCCTTCTTTGTGCGAATCTGTGGCCCCTGGTCCGGGCGCCACTAATTAAATTAGCGCGATTGTGGCAAATGCGGATTAAGTGCGCCACTTAAGAGTCAACGCCCAGTTACCCCCTCTTACCCCCTCTTACCCCCTCAAATCGAATCCTTTTAACCGCCTTACTCAATCCTTTCAATCCGCAGGAGCAACTACGCCGTCGACGCGAGGAGGAGGAGCGCATCGCTCAGCAAAATGAGTTCCTGCGGAACAGCCTGCGCGGCTCTAGGAAGCTCAAGGCATTGCAGGACACGGCCACGCTGGGTAAGGTGGTGGCCCAGCAGCAGCAGCAGCAGCAGGTGACGCAGGCCACCCAGGTGGGCGTTGAGAATGAGGCATACCTGCCCGATGATGACCAGCCGCAGCCAGAACAGATCGATGGTGAGTCCAAATAGCTAAAATATATTTATTTATATTTATTAAACTATTTATTTATATATTTATTATCTTTTAAAGTCCATAATTTTTTACTTAAATGAATTTATAACCCAATCCTCTCCAGGTTATGGCGAACTGATAGCGGCCCTCACCCGCCTGCAGAGCCAGCTGACCAAGAGTGGCCTAAATGCCCTGGCAAGTCGCGTCTCCACCGCCCACAGCGTTCTGGCCAGTGCCAGTGTGGCCCATGTCCTGGCCGCTCGCACTGCCGTCCTGCAAAGGCGGCGTTCCCGCGTCTCTGGACCTTTGCACCACAGCTCGCTGGGTCTGCAAAAGGACATTGTGGAGCTGCTGACGCAGTCCAACACAGCGGCGGCCATCGAGCTTGGCAACTTGCTGACCAGCCACGAGATGGAGGGTCTACTGTTGGCCCACGACCGGATAGCCAATCACACGGACGGCACGCCCTCGCCAACACCCACACCTACACCGGCCACGGCTTCGGGGGCTGGAGGAGCCGCCACTCTTAGCGGGCACAGTAGTCCTGTGGCTGCGCCAAAACGAACACTGGGCATGGTAGTGGCACCACCTGTTGTCCCATCGCCGCTGGCTCAGCGCGGAGCGATGCCATTGCCACGTGGCGAGTCACCGCCGCCCGTGCCCATGCAGATGCCCACCATGTCGCTGCCGATGAGCGCCTGCTTTGGCACTCTGAACGATCAGAACGATAACATTCGGATCATACAGATCGAGAAGTCAACGGAACCGCTGGGCGCCACCGTACGCAACGAGGGCGAGGCGGTGGTCATTGGTCGCATTGTGCGTGGCGGGGCGGCGGAAAAGTCCGGCCTGCTGCACGAGGGTGACGAGATTCTCGAGGTCAATGGCCAGGAGCTGCGCGGCAAGACGGTGAATGAGGTGTGCGCTCTGCTGGGTGCCATGCAGGGCACCCTTACCTTCCTGATTGTCCCAGCTGGCTGTCCACCCGGAGGCGTTGGCATGCTGGGCGGAGGCAGTGGTGGTGGAGTTGTCGGCGGCGGCGGCAATGCGTTAGCTGGCTTGGGTGGAGCGCATCGTGACACAGCCGTACTTCATGTGCGGGCACACTTTGACTACGATCCGGAGGATGACCTGTATATACCGTGTAGGGAGCTGGGCATTAGCTTCCAGAAGGGCGATGTTCTGCATGTGATCAGCCGTGAGGATCCCAACTGGTGGCAGGCGTATAGGGAGGGCGAGGAGGACCAAACACTGGCCGGCCTCATACCTAGTCAGTCGTTTCAGCATCAGCGTGAGACCATGAAGCTGGCCATAGCCGAGGAGGCGGGATTGGCCAGATCAAGGGGCAAGGATGGATCTGGTAGCAAGGGGGCCACTCTGCTCTGTGCTCGCAAGGGGCGCAAGAAGAAGAAGAAGGCCAGCTCAGAGGCGGGGTAAGCATTGGATTGGATAATCCCACAAAATGATAATAGAATCTATAATCTACTCTACTCTTTCCTGTGGCAGTTATCCCTTGTATGCCACCACAGCTCCGGACGAAACGGATCCAGAGGAGATACTCACCTACGAGGAGGTGGCCCTGTATTATCCCCGCGCCACCCACAAGCGGCCCATTGTTCTCATTGGCCCGCCCAATATTGGAAGGCATGAGCTGCGCCAGCGACTGATGGCCGATTCGGAGCGATTCTCTGCTGCCGTGCCACGTAAGTAAAGGGTTCACTTCTTTCTCTTTCTCTCTGTATCTCTCTCTAAGTCTGCTTGGTCATCTTCCTTTCACTCATTGAGGAAGTGAGTCGCTCTTAACCTCAAGGCACCTTTTGGGTCTTAGATTAGGTTAAGACAAGGCGACTCTGTCTCTAACCTTTCTCTGTCTCTGTCTCTGTCTGTAAACCAACTGCCGGGCAGTCTTCTACTTGCTGGAGGAGCATCTCAAGCCGGCCAAGGCCAGGGCTCAGGTCAAGGGTAATGGCTGCGCTTCAGAGTCCGAGTCCGAGTCCCAGAGCCATTGCTAGTTAAGCCCCCGAAAAACCCCAACCCAAACCTTAAAACTCAAGGAAAAAACAAAAAAATAAACTCTTTTTCCTATTTATTTTACGCAGACACTTCACGAGCTCGCAGAGAGGGCGAGGTGCCCGGCGTGGACTACCACTTCATCACACGCCAGGCCTTCGAGGCGGATATCCTGGCGCGTCGCTTTGTAGAGCATGGCGAATACGAGAAGGCCTACTATGGTGAGTTTTGGCTAGGAATTGAGATGAAGGATGAAGGATGGATAACTAACAATCCACTTCTCTGGCAGGCACATCACTGGAGGCCATACGCACTGTGGTGGCCAGCGGCAAGATCTGTGTGCTCAATCTGCATCCGCAGAGCCTGAAACTGCTGCGCGCCTCCGACCTCAAGCCGTATGTGGTGCTAGTGGCGCCACCCAGTCTGGACAAGCTGCGCCAGAAGAAACTACGCAACGGGGAGCCCGTTAAGGTAAGTCTTTTAAAACGGCGATTAAAATTTCAAATAAAGTAAATAATATATATTATTTGTGACAGGAGGAAGAGCTCAAAGACATTATTGCCACGGCCAGGGATATGGAGGCCCGTTGGGGTCATCTCTTTGACATGATCATCATCAACAATGACACAGAGCGTGCCTACCATCAGCTGCTGGCCGAGATCAATTCACTGGAGCGGGAGCCGCAATGGGTGCCCGCCCAGTGGGTGCACAACAATCGCGACGAGTCATAATGATGGAGTGCCCATGTCGGGCAATGCACCTACACCCAGGCCCACACCCAGCCCCAAATCTTTGTAAATACAATTTTCAATTGAGCCATCAAGCGGAGAGAGAGAGCAGGATCGAGGCCCGTCTCCCGTACAGTCCAGTTTGGCAGTAACTCCCCCCACCACCACCACCACCACTACCACATCCTACACTCCAATATAATATAATATATAATATATATATATATTTATGCTATTCGTTGCATTGTGCATTTTAGTCTTAGAGCGAAGGAGGAGCGTTTTTAAACCCTGTTTGTTGTCCCCGCGAATTGTTTTTTTTTTTTTTTTTGTCGAGAAAGCGAAAAACCTCCTAATGTATGTTCACAAAACTCAATATGTTCGATGAGCCCCAAAATAATAATAATATTTTAAATATTAATTAATATATTATTAGTATATTAATTATTAATTAATATATTTTAAGTATATTAATTATTAATTAATATATTATTAGTATATTAATTATTAATTAATATGTTTTTAGTATATTAATTATTAATTATTATATTTTTAGTATATTAATTATTAATTAATATGTTTTAGTGTATTAATTATTAATTAATATTTTATTATTATATTAATTATTAATTAATATGTTTTTAGTGTATTAATTATTAATTAATATGTTTTTAGTATATTAATTATTATTATCGTTTACCTGCCTGCAGCCAACTTGCAAATGTATATTGTAAACGTTTGTTTTTTTTTTCTTTTAATCTTAATTTTAAACTTAAATTTCCTTAATTGAATTTGTAAATTAATGATGTAGTTGTGAGCCCTGAAAAACTAAAGTGTAATATTAGTATCAAAGACCTAGTAATAATCAAGATGCATAACGTCTAAAGAAACTAGAAATTGAATGTGCGTTTGTGGGCGCACAGATTTAGAATGCTTGAACAAAATTTGAAGAAAGCTTTAAGCCAACTCTTGAGCCTTCGTTAGATGTTATGCATATTGTTATTAAAAGGTACAGAGTCAAAAAAAAAGCAGTCCGAAAAAAACCCATCACCGAACATAAAACCAATTCAAATACAAAAAACCAGAACAAGTTACTGGAACCAGATTCAGATTCAGATTCCGATGCAGATGCAAGTGTTGCAATTACGTAATCTATTTACTTTATATAAATATATACTATACGGATATAAATACATACACATAAATTATAAATCGAAGCGTACTTAATACAATTATTTTTAACAAATCGAATGAATGCATGAGAGCGAAAGCCAAGCAAAACTAAAAAATAATAATAATAATAAAGAAGCGAAACAACAAAATCAGTAAGTCATTGCCAAAAACAAAAAACAAACAAAAAGAAAAAAAGGAAAAGGAAAACAAATGAAAGAAGGAGATTGTTAGGAGAATCAACTTAGCAAAGCCACACCATGAGCGAAATTGTTAAAAACAAATTCAAAACAAAGACGAAATGTAGCACTGTAAAATAATGGGAAAAAAAATAACATAAAAATGCAAATAGAGAAAGGGGAAGAGTCAGAGGACAAGTAAATGTTGTTGTAATTAATTATTTAAAGTTAAAACCAATTCAGAGAGGGGGGAAAATAAAAGTTTAAGTTGGTTTCAACTCCAACCTCAACTAACTAACTAACGAGACGAGCAAAAGTACGGATACGGATATATATAGAAACCTATACAAATTCCATTGAGGGAGAAGGCCAGTCAAGGATTTTATATAACAAAAAATAAATTAAAAAGAAAAAGAAAACAGAACAAAGGGTCAAGTAAGGAGAATAGCAAACTACATACATGTTATGCAATGTTGAACACTTGAGCGATTCTAAAAGCGAATGATATCTATATATATATATATACATAAAAATAAATATACGTGGCTTGGTCCTGGTCCCAGTTCCCATTTCGAGCCATGTGATCCTTCCTAACCCCATTCCCCCTCTCCTTCCGAGTCCAAGATCTTATCTTATCGGGATCACCGATCGATTCTGGATCCAAACCCAACCTGAGCTGCATCGAAATGGGAAATGGCTTCCGGGCTAGGCTTCAATAATATTAAACAAAAATATTATATATATATATATATTTTTTTTTTTTTGTAGACAAGAAGGTGTATTGAATAATAAATACAAGAAAATGTGTGTGCAGTAAATCTGTTTAAGTTTTTATTTATGTATGTGTGTGGTGTAGCAAAACTAAACTAAATAAGAAACAAAAAAATACCTAAAAAATAAAAAACAAGAAAAAGAAAACGGATTACAAAATAGGCACGGTTTAAAATAGCCATTGTACGAAATTAACGAAATTAATGAGTAACCCTAACGCAACAAAGCGGACAAAGTCAGATGAAATAACAATATTAATAAAAATAATAATAATAAAAATAATATAATAATAATAATACAAAAAACGACAAACCAAGAAATCTAAATTTCAAATTGTGTTTTTATTTTGGGTTTAAAAAAAAAGTATTATGGAGGGGCAAGGTGTTTTTTAGGGGAGTTTATTAATATGAATGTTTTTAAATATTAAAAAAAATATATATATATAAATATATATATATTTTACATAAAATAAAAATATATTAAAAAGACGTTTTTAATATATTAAAAAAAATATATACATATATATTCTTATATATAAATCGATTCTATAATTTACGATTATTTACGATAAATAGAAATCGATATATAGAAACCGATTATATATTTTACTTGCAATATGTGGTAAAAAATCTATATTTAAAATCTGATTTTTTGGTTAAAAAAAATCCAAACTAAATTGTTGTTAATTAAATATTTTTACTTGTTAATCTTGGGCTTTTGCAAGACCCCCAAAAGTATGTTATGTTTTCCTAGCCAACCATGGAACCTCCAAAGTATGCAAGTTTTTAATCTTAATTCGGTTCAAAGAATTTATGCAAATAACCTTGAGAATTTGTCACTTATCTCTGGCCCCCACATAGAAACACATGCAAAATTTATAGATTTTTCAAGTTTTTATTTTCACTAATTCTTGCAACATTTCATCTTTAATTATACATACATAGTTTCTCATATTTTTTACAGCTTTTTTTTATTTATTTATTTTTTTGTTAAATATATTTTTATTCCACATTATTGGTATTTTTCATTTTTTTTTTTGTTTGTTTTCTATCAATTCGAACAACTTTAAACTTTTTACATCAATTTAATTTCAATGAGTTTTCCATTTAGTCATATTTATTATAAATATATTTCCGTTTCCGTTTCTTTTTTTTATTTTTTGTTAATTATTGTTGTTGAGAATATATAGAGAATGCTGAAAATGGAAACGCCTTCGTATTGTGTGTATGTGTATGTGTGTGTTTGGTGTGTGTGTGTGTTTTTCTGCGGGCGGGCTAGGAAACCATGGACAAAAACTGTTCTCTTATGTACAACGATTTGCCGCCAACTAGAGGACATCCGCATCCGACTCTCCTCCCTCCAACGCTACGCGTTAACTATACATTCCTTTGCTTAAACATCAAAAGCATTATAATAGCAAGATGGGTAGCGCTAGGCTTCTCTTGAATAGCCATTTTTACGCTCTTTACTTTGGCGCTACGCATCTTATTATTACAAGGTTTTTGCTCTATGGTATAGACGCTCTTGTCTATATCTATCTCAGTGTGTCTCTGTTGGATTTGTGCTGCGGTTTAGCGGGAGAGAGCAGGGTTCAGCGGTATCCATCTAACATTTACAATATTATTCTCTGGAGGGGCAGGGGCAGGGCGGGGGGGAGGAGTTCTACAAACTAAAAGGTGAGCTAAATCACACGAAAACGTAGCTTCCTCGAACTTGCTAGGCACAGTTTTTTTTTTGTATTTGAACAAAGGGACCAATTAGTTTCTATATTAAAAAGCTTAACAAACTGGAAGAATTTGAACTCGAGTTGGGATCAAGACTGAGATTTTAACTAAAGGCCTATCATCACAATGTCCTGTCCCAGTTTACGCTTCCAATTCCGATTATCAGGATTTTGTTCGTTTTAAGACTAATTTAAAAATAAATTAAGGTAAAAGGGGACTCTTTTTTAATAATAAAAAAAATATAAATATGGTAGGCTGCACTAACTGAAAGAGGAAGCTAAGAGAAGAAAGTCAGAAAGTGAGGAAGTCAGTCAGGTGGAAGATTGGCTGAAGCTGGGCAGGTATTTTTCTCTGCTTACATTTAGGTTCTATTGTTGGTTCCGCGTTCTTGGAGCTTGAAATTCACTAATTTATAGTTTGTTTGTTTGTTTTTTTTTTTTTGTTTTCTTTTTTTCAATTGTTTTTTCTTTTTTTTGTTTCGATTTTGATAACATGAAGATCTCTTTGCAATTGGTTAACATCAAATAAGTTTGTAACTGTTGATTATTTACTATATATATATGCTGCTGCTGCTGCTGCTGTTGCTTCTGATCCTTGTGACTGCTGGTGAGTGTGAGTGTGTGTGTGTGTGTGTTGTGTGTCCTGCTGCTCTCGTTACGAAGAAAAAATTGTAGTTTACACTATGCGCATACCTATACGCATATATATATATCTATATATATGTATATATATATATAAATTACGTTTTAATATAATTTCTCTCGAGAATTTCACAAATATTTTGCAATGTTTTTCATTTGTTTCCGTATCTGTGGCTTTATTGTATTGCAGGAGCTTCCTCTTCTCGCTTGCCTTTTTTTCCATAACATTTTTAGCATCAGCTTTCTTCATTATCCTCAACTTCTGTTCTGTTCTATACATCTTCGGCTTCAGTTTGGGGGGGGGGATGGGGATGGTGTTGTATAGAGCTGGAAAAACATCCAGGTTTTCGAGGTCAACAAACATTGATGCTTTCCCAGCTCCATAGATCTCAAGAGTGAAATGGTAGGTGGTGGTGCTGCGTGCTCTGCTTTTGATCTGCCCTGCCTAACGCGCTTAGCATAGCTTTAGCTTTGCTTAGTTATCCAGCCATGACTCGCGTCATTCTGTGTAGTCCCACCAGTCCGTGTCGTAGCCCTCGTGCACATGCTTTAGCAGAACAGAGCAACGCTTTTCACAATACCTGCAAAAGGGTGAAATTATAATTTTGTAATTTGATTTTTATTTAGTTTTTAACCCTTCTCACTCACCTGTATTTATCTTGCACTTTCTGCTTAATATCAGCCAAGTTCTCGGATGTTATTTCACGTTCCAAATACTCGGACAACGTTTCGGTTGCCGACTCCAAATCCTTTTGATTATCCTCGAATATCATCGACTGATTGTTCTTTTTCAAATAATACGCAAATACGTATGTGTACATGAGTGTCTGACGGCACTGGCAAAGTATGTCGACAGCCTTTTTCAGAAATTGCACCTTAAAATTGACAAAAAAGGAAAAAGGAAAAAGGTAAAGTTAGCTGGTTGCTTGGTTTATTTTCTCTCTCGCCAGACTTACCTCAATCCAGGACATGTTGTGCTGCTGCATCTCCTCCATTTTTTGCTTTACGCAGGCATACAATTTGTTCTCAAACTTCATCGATTGCATGTGGTTCATGTAGCGATTGTAGTAGTGGAGATATCTGCGATTTAAAAACAAAAAAATTAAGATTACAAATATGCAATAAATATGCTTTCTTTGGTTGACAAATAATCGCTGATTCATTGACTGTGTCAACCCCTTCGAGAGGTTCATATTTGTTATCACTTTTAATGCCAATTAGCAGATAAAACCAGCGCAATCGTAAGTAGGTGAGTAAGCAAAATAAAAGAAAAATCAGCTGGAAACTACGTATGTATATATAGATTTTGCTTGTCATCAAAGGATTTTGGATTCATCCTATAACACTCACCTGGCCAGCGATGATCGCAACTTCTCCTGGGCATCACGTGCCGTCTTGGCCTCATCCTCATCGTAGCGGTTACAATTGTACCAGGATGAGCCATGCGGCTCCCAGGAGCCAAGGCAGACCCAACAGAACTCATTCTTGCAGTTCTGATTCTTGCACACCATATGATTGCAGCCGCCGTCCTTCTCAATGGTCACACTGCACTTGGGACACTCTTTGGTATTGGCCGCAATCCAATTGGACGTCTCTGAGTCGTCGTCACACTTCTTGATCCACTTTTTAAGCCAACGGCACTTGACCGGATCGTGCCAGTTTTCGCCGCAGGCAAAGCAAAACACATGACCGCATTTGCAGTGAACGCGACGCGGTTCCGCATACGGCACCTTAACCGCATAGGTGCAGTCGACGGACGGACACCAGCGCAGCAGCTGATTGCATTCCACAAAGCTGTTGGTGATCAGCTGCTGGTATTTGACCCGCACACGGGGATCCACCACCAGTTTGGTAACGGTCACATCGTCAACCAGTATATCACAGCCGTGCGCCGCGCACGAGATGGTCTGGCCAAGACCCTCCGCCACGATCTTCGTTGTCAGATACTCGCGCCAGCAGGACATGCAGAAACGATGACCGCACTCCAGGCCGGTCATGCGCTGGAAAAGAAAATGAAAGTTGGAAAGAGCTATTAAATGGATTTTAAACAAATTGGGGGACACCATAAAGTAAGTAATGTTGATTTTCCCACAAAAAACCTGGGCTGATCTTTCTGTGATTTATGATCATCTTAGAGCTTTTCAAGTGATTTTTTAATTTTTAAGGGTAAAGATTGGAATAAAGCTTGCCCTATCAAACCCGAAATACCCCGAATTTGGCTTGCAAAATTGCATTAAATACAAAAACTAATCAAAAATTGTGAATCAAGCTTCTAAAATATTGATAAGGTTTGCATAGAAAATGAATTTCTAAAAAAAATTCTCTGGGTTAATATTGATTTCAGCTCTGTGATAAGAAATTACATAAATGTATGTGCCTTATAATAAGATGAGTAACGCCATACGTATTTTCTCACAAATTGTAATGGCTTAAGACCTTATAATAACAAGATGAGTAACGCCATACGTATTTTCTCACCTAAAAGTTTCTTATATCTCTTAAATGTTTATTAAAATTCCAATAAATAAACGTTATGCATCTTGCTATTATAAAAACTTTGCCCACAAATCCTTTACTGTCCAAAAATTAGGTCATGGACAGCCTTAATTCAGCAGAAATCTAATTTTCTGAGGCACTTACATCGGGCAGTAGATGACAGAAGCATATTTCGCACTCTTCGCATTGACTTCGTATGGTCTGCAATGGGAAATGGACAAATATAATAAACAAGGGATTTGGATTAGGGCTTTAGCTTTGGCTCACCCTTTGTCTGACCGCTTCGGTGGCCGTGTTGAAGGGATTTATGACGTGTGCGCATTTGAAGAACTCCTCTGGGGGCTCGTCGAAATACTTCTCAAGCAGCTTCTCCTTGTCCCATTTGAAGTGATTAAGCAGTATCCTCGTTATGGGCGTGGGAAGCTGTGAACAAATCAAAGCAAATACATGGTTTACATACGACTTTAAGAGGCTCGAAGACAGCAGGGGGGTGGGGGGTTTAAAGTGGTGGTGGGTTATCATCAGCTGCGTCCTAATTGGCCTCGGGATCAATGCCAAATCATTAACGATCAGCAAGCAGCTGAGGCTGAGGCACACTTGCAAAATAGAGTGAACCCGCCCAGCGGATCTCTTTGCGGATGTGAAAGCGGATAGGATAGACCTTGGAAATGATTCCAACTGTTGCTATATTTTTACATGGTTTATAATTATTAGTTGAGCCAAAAAAAAAACTATGAAAATTATTAAAATATGTTTAAACATTATTAACAAAAAAGAGTATTATTAGTACAAGCTGCACTGAAATTTAGGTAAGCCTAAAAAATATAAATATTTGATTTAAATAAAAATAAAACATTTAACATTGGCCAACATAAATATTTAAGACACTTGAGCTTTAACATAATAAATAACATAACTAACATTGTCTCTATGTTAGCATTAACATTATTTTTAGCATGTTGAAATTAACATTTCAAATGCAAATTTGCAGATTCTTTAAACAAGACAAAAGAAAAGTATTTGTTTTGACGTTTTCCCCATTTAACCCTATATTACCCCACAAGTTCTTGGAAGTCAACCAAAAATCGGTGAAAGTGAAAAGAGGACCTGCATGTGGGGCGAATGTGGGGGATATGGGTTGTTGTGGATGCGGATGTGGCGACCTTGTGCCGAGTTTCCCCTGCCAAAACAAAAAAAAAAAAAAAAAAAAAAAAGAAGCTTTCAACATCGGCGGATGACCTTCAGTTTTATCCCAGATCCCAGGCAAAACGCTGAGTGAATGCAGGGTGGGGGAGGGGGTGTAGTGCACAAGGAGGGGGGTATGGATGGCCATCAACGTCATACACACACAAGAACACATGCACATGCAGTCTGCAGAGGGTACCAGGGAAAGCGGAAAGGCGGAAGAGCGGAAAAGCGGGACAAGGAAACGCCACTCACCTTCAACAGAAGATTGACATCGTCAATGATCTCCCGCTGATGCTGGACAATCTCGTCGGTGGTGAGCACCTTGTACTGGTAATCATCGGTGTCCAGCTGGCGCTCAGCCGAACTGGGCATGTCCACCTCCATGCCGAAGTCATCGTCGCCGTCGTCGCCCGAGGAGACGTTGCCCGAATCGACATTGTCGCAGAAATCATTGTCATTATCCGAGTCCATTGCTGCTACTGCTGATGATGATGCTGCTGCTGCTGCTGCTGCTGCCTCGCTCTCTCTCGCTCCCTGTCTCTCTGGCGCGGCGCTTCCTCCTCTTGGATTGCGTTTTATCTACTCCTTCTGTTTTCTGCTTTCTGTTTTCCCCGTTTTCTTGGCTTACTAATTGATTACTCTGGGCTTTTGCTCTCTCTCTCTCTCTCTCTCTCGCCCCCTCTCTTTCTCTCTCTCTCTTGTTCTGGCTCTTGTCTGCTGCTGCGCCTTCTCTGTTCGTTTCGTCTCTTTTGTTTACGTTTTGCGTTTTGCGTTTTGCAGGCAGCCCTTTGTTGTTGCCTTATACGGTTAGCATGTTGTGTAGCCTGGTTTATATACTGCGAATTTTGTTCCACTAGTTGCACTGAACTCTAAACGCTTGTTTTTAGTTTTAATCGCATCTAATTTTATTGCGTGCTGCCTTGAAATAATTTTACAGTTCGAAATCGGATTTCTGAGATATAGGTTGTGGTCCGAAACGGGCACACTGCTGCCCACGTTAACAGAGGCGAACTGCTGATCTAACAGGGGCCAGCACTGCTAACTAACAGTGCACTTGTGCTTTGTTGTTGCGCCTGCACTCTGTTAAACATATGTTACGTTGTGCCTGTGTGTGTGTGTGCGCCTGTATATATATATATATTATACACAATTGTTTTTTCTTTCTTCCTTTTCGCTTTTTTAATACGCAGATGGCACGATTATGTTTTCAAGGCGACCACCCACACATGCACACATGCATATGCACACACACACAAAACGCACACACACGCTCACTGCGTTACGTATGTATTGGCACAGCACAGAAACAGAAAGCTTATGACTTTTGTTGACTTTTTACGCACTTTAAACCACGCGTTTCACTGTCGCGTTGGGAGCACTGATTTGTTTGGTGTCGACTCGACGTCGAGTTCAGTTGCGGAAGCGATTATAACGTAGAATTTGGATAATTTTAATTTTGAAACATTCATTTCGAGAAATTCATTGGCTGACTGTAGCAGTGTGACCAGATGAAAATTTGGTCTTCACCCTAAAACATATCCAAAACTCATAACTGGGCACTTTAAAACGCAAAGTCTGGCAGCGTATCCAGTGCTGCCCATGCCGGCGCTTCCATTTTTCCAGCTTCCGCCATTGTTTTGCGCCAACAAAATGGCGGACGAGTCCATATTTTAAGAGTTAAGTGCTTTTCTTTTAGTATTTTATTAGTTTACATCTGAATAAACACGCATGAAAGCAAGCTTAAAAGTAATTATTTGAAGTTCGCCTAATCAGGCTTATTTAAGTGCTATAAAAGTTGTTTAATTATTCTCCCAGGGAGCTCCAACAAGCCTGTGCCATTCGTTTTCTTAAGAAGTCGAAGGAAAAACTATTTAATTCTTGTTCAAATAACATTTATTTCAAAGCCATTTTATTTCACAGACGGTTTACTTAAATAATACTGTTTATTTCTGAGAACAGCACCCAAGCACTTGGAGTCCGCGCTTGGATTTTGGATCCAGTGATTAGTGATCGTCTGGTCTCAATTCAAATCGTATTTATTCCCGCCTTTTATCTCCATCTCTTTCTTATTTGATTCGATTTTCCATCTCTTTCGAATCGAAACAAACGGGAATGTGAGAGAGATGGCCTGTATATTCCCGTCTCTTTCTAAACAAAATGAATTCATCCTCTTGTTTCTTTTATTAAATTGTTAAATTTCGTACAAAATGAGTTCATTTTCCTTTTTTAAATTGTCAAATTTCGTACAACTTGCATTTCAGTCACACGAAATTTATCAATTTCTTGGTTCTTTTGTATTGGTTAAGGCGCGTAAAACGTTACTTATGTTGTGTTTTGCAACATTTTACATGCCTTATAAGACTGTGTTTCCTTTTTCATTTCGGCTTGTAAAACGTTGTTTAATTTAATATTTTTTTGTGTGTGTTTTTTAGCACGACAGACGAGTCCTGCTTAAAAACAATATATGTTGTTTAGGGTTTCAGTCAACCGTATTGTTCTTACTGGTCGTAAGACACAATATGTCTCAGCTTTTCGGTTGAAGGAAACCATTTTGTTGTATTTTTATATTTAATTCATTCATCTGAGCGTCCAATTAACACTTGAACTCCCAAATTGTTTGCTTCGGAAATCGGTTTGAACGGTCCGCTTCGATTACTACTTTCCTACGCCGAAGCAAACCGATCTCCAAGCTAGTCACACCATTTTTCTTACCCCATCGATGGCCACCCCGCTCCGACCCCTAAAAGGAAGAAAAAATGAGATAAAAAATTTAAATTAATAAATTGCAACGTGTTCAAAAATCTCTCACACACACACACACAAGAGAAAGCAGGGGGAAGAATAATTAAATGTGCTTCTCAAAAGGAAAATCTTTGAAAAGATCTCGAGAGCAAGACCCGCACTCACTTGACGCTAGCTGAAGACTGAAGGCAAGCCGGGGAAGGAAGGGTATTTTAATGGGTCACCACCATTTTGTTTGTCACAAAGCAGCGATGACTGTATGAGTACTCACTTATTTGACCAACTGTCAACTGTACCCCCCGGTTAGACCTATTTATGACAGTTTCCGTTTTGGTTAGACTCTTACCAAGTTTGAAATTGAATTTGAGAACAGGAAAAACTTAACTAATGCCCACTCGTTATGCGTAATCGATGTGTATGTATACCAGAAAAATTATTAACTCTTTTGTGTGTATGCGTGTGTGTTAGTGTTGGAAAACAGTATTAAAATTAAACTAAATTTTTACTTAAATTAGTTAAATTTTAATAAAATTCCATAATATGAGGATTAATTAAGAGCCATACCACACTAAATAGTTTATAGTTGAATTTTAAAGCAAATGGAGAGATCACTTTTTCTTAAAATTTCTATCATTTTGACAGATAGAGGTGGGAAACAGTCGACTTAAAAATCGATAAGTCGATGAGACAGAAAATAATGGGAGCAGTGTGAATAATGGGATTAATGGGGGGATTTTATTTGAAATATAAATAAAAAATTATTGTTATTTTAATGGAAACATAATATAAAATGATAGTATTGAAAGCATTCATCCTTAAGCCAACATTCGAAGCTTAACTTTTTTATGGCAACGGATATATAAAAATCAGGGCACGTAATCATTATAAGTGAAAAATAAAAATCAACGATTAATGATTATCTATTGATTTTAATATATTTTTAATAAAAATTATAAAATAAAATTACATTGATTATTTTACCAGGTCAGCTAATGGAAACCGGGTCCAGCTCTTCTAAGAAATGTAGAGAAATATTTAAACTGTAACTGTTTTATCGATGTTTTATCGATGTTTACCTTTCAATAATCGAAAAACCGATGTCTGCTAATATCGGTGTTGGTCCACCTCTATTAAACAAAAACCAAACAAAGTTTGGATCCAAATTAAATATCAAATTTCCCACTGAAGGCATCCCTGAAAGACAAGGGAAGGGAGCTATGTCGCTGGCTGACCCCGTGGAGCTGCCGGTAGCCCTCCTGTCACACTGCCAAAACCACCAGGAAGCCGCCCTCTGTCGCGTTTGCAATGTGCCATCCTCCAGTTGCCTACCGCTCTTCCGGCAGCACCTTCTTGCCGGAAAAGTCACAACTCTGGCCAAGGTTTTGAGCTACTGCACGGGCCTGGAGATCCTCGAGACGGAGCACTTCCTGCCCCAGCACATATGCCCCGGCTGCATGGTGAAAATGCAGGCTTCGCTGCAGTTCAAGCGAAGTGTTCACCGCATGGACAAGCAGCTAAGGCAGCGCCAGTTGGATTTAAGCCAGGGTAGAGCGAAGGAGGAGAAGCTCAGCGAGGAGTACATCTTTGTGCTGGACGAGCAGCACCTTGAAATGGTGCAAGGGCAACCGATAGAGGTCGAAGTGGAGATATCCCGGAAGCAGGAAGGACAGCCAACAGAAGGAGAAGATCTGGCCAAGAACGGGACAAAGATTACAGAAAAAGACCCTGTAGAGGCTGAATTATTGGAAGAGGAACTCTATGAGATTGTCGAGGAGCCAGCGGAAGAGTCACTTGAGGTGTCCTCGGAGCTCCCAAAGCCACCAAAGAAAGCCATAAGCAGGAAGCAATGCAGGAAACCTCAAACTCCCAGCCTGCAGTGTCAGGTTGGTTAGCTTTACGTTTATTTTAATTACATTTTCCTTTAAATGATCTCCAAACTTTATAGATCTGCGACAAGCAGCTGAGCACCAGCAACTCCTTCAAGTACCACATGCAGCTGCATGGCACTGCCACGCCCTACGTTTGCCGCATTTGCGGCGAATCCTTTAAGACGCGCAACGCCCACGATGGCCATGTGACGCTACACGATCCAAACAATCCGAATCGTTGCTCCACCTGCGGCAAGGTGTACCGGCAGGCATCATCGCTGCGCACTCACCTGCTCACCCACAGCGGCATCAAGCCCTTCGAGTGCACCGTTTGCGGGAAGCGACTGACCCAGCGGTCGGGCTACAAGAAGCACATGCTCACCCACACGGGCGAGAAGCCGCATGGCTGTGATATCTGCGGCCGGAGTTTCCGGTACTCGAGCAACCTGATTGCCCACAAGCGCTGCCACAGCCAGGAGAAGCCGCATCAGTGCCAGGTGTGTCACAAGCGCAGCTTTGGCAGCACCTCGGAGCTGAATCGCCACATGCTTGTCCACAGCAGTGCCCGGCCGTTTGCCTGCGGCGAGTGCGGCAAGTCCTTTAAGCGGCAGGTTTCGCTCGGCTTGCACCAGCAGTTGCACAAGGAGGGGCGGAATAGGTGCGGCAAGGTGGTGGCTCCGGTGGAGGAGGATCAAGCAGAGAGCTGAGCTGAGAGAGGAGTATCTAGTGTATCTGATTTAATTATAAAAATGTTGGTTATTTAGTTGTACGCAGTTGGTAATTTCATTTCTTGAGAGAAAATATCAATGTTTATCGATATTTTCGATATTTTCTATAGTTAAATCTCCGATAATTCAATATATATTTCGAACTATGCCAAAAATTAACTAGAGCCTTGCCTAAACTTGAAATAAAAGTGTTTTAAATAAATATAAAAAAAATTAAAAAAATATAAGAGGTATAAATTAAATTAAAAATAAATTATAATAAATATAAACTATTTTCCGTAGAAACGGACAGAAGCCATAGCTAGATCGACTCGGCTGTTGATGCTGATCAAGAATATATATGTTGCAAGTAATTAAAAAAAAACCCTCCTAAGGTATAATGACTTTTAAATAATAAATTTTAATAATATCGATATTTTTTTGTGAAATACGATATATTTTCGATAAATTTATCTATTAAACTTGATATATTTTCGATAAATTTATCTATTAAACTTGATATATTTTCGATATCTTTATCTATTAAACTTGATATATTTTCGATAACTTTATCTATTAAACTTGATATATTTTCGATATCTTTATCTATTTAACTTGATATATTTTCGATAAATTTATCTATTTAACTTGATAATTTCGATAGCGGAGTGGTATATCGCAATTATATCCGTGAAAAAATGATACAACATTTAAATCTTTGAATTTAGCTTGCTTTTTATTTTCGGCTTTTCCTCGTGTTAATCAATATAACAAGTTCCAAGTGTTACAGAGTTACAAAATACATGCGCTCTAGAACTAAATGTGGTTCCTGTGCTCCCCATACACCATATATAGTTAACAAGGAGGAGTTTTTTTTTTGGATGCTAAGGTAATGAAGGGGATAAAAACAATTCTCGACTTTTGGGGGTCTCTCTACTATAAACACATGGAAGTTCTGATTGGTGTTTTGTTTTTGCGTTTTTTAATGACCTACAAACTACTTTGAACCGACCTTAAAAGCTAGAAGAAAATCAATTTGGAGGAGTAAGCAGAAAACAAAACAAACAAAAAAGTAAGCTGGGGAATACGACTTTTGAGCTTTTAGGATAATAAGTTCTTTGCTTTTGATTGGAATAAGAAAAATAATACAGGAAATGAGTTATCCTTCCTATCGGTTCATTTCTAAAATTAATATATAAATAAATACATATATATGTTTAATGTTTAGACAATGTGAGTGCTTTCTATAATACTTGGCAGAGACATAATATGAGAATAGATCACATAAATATATATGTAACAAGTGGGATGATGCATAATATCAGTGAGATTTAAAAAACATAAAAAAAAAGGGGGGTGAAAAAACATTTCATGGAGGCACACATGGATGTGAATAATCAGGATCATGTGTTATCGCTGCTAATCCTTCTCCTGCTGCTGCAGCAGGGCGGCAATCTCCTGGAACTTGTGCCGAAAGTCCACGCTGCTCTCACTGATCACCGACATGCTGGATGAGGGATCCTGTTGAAATAAACAAAAAAAATATATAAAATTTCCTAAGAATTGATTTAAATTTGTACCCACCAATATATCCCTGGTGGCATCAATCTCATCCAGGTGCCCCAGCAGTGATGTTAGGGAGAAATCATTGATGTTATCCTCCAGCCAACGGGCATTGGAGGTTGAGTCTCTTAGCAAGTGCATGGGACTTACGCTGCCATGGAAGAAGTTTTGAGCTGAAAAAAGAGCAAAATAAAACGGTTTTAAAAGTGGGTTTAAGTAAACTCTTTTGCCAAAGGTAATTCTTTGAATTTTAAGATGCTAATCAACCTACTTGTGCTCTCATCTTGGACATCAACATTGGCAAAAGTTCTCCCATCGCTGGTGGTGGCCACACACAAATCCAGATTGGGCATATCCCTGCCGCCTCCTCCTCCTCCCTGTTGACTCTTTTCCTCGTCCAGGAACTGCATTGCCTGTATTGTATCGCTGCCTGCCGCCTGGCCAGAAGATAGCACTGGACTCTGGCTGGAGCCAGAGCTTATACCACTGGAACTGCTGCTGCCTCCAAGGCGATCGATGGGCTCAAAGAGGCCGCTATGAAGCTGGCGCACACTGAGCAGATCGTAGGGACGACCGCCAACGGAAGCGGGGGGCAAAAGGCGACGCTGCACTAAAACCTGGCGACTGATCTTTTGGCGGGTGAGCTGGAAGGGTAAAGAAGATATTTTTTAAACGTTAAAGAGAATATTTTCTCATGCATTAAAAATTAAATTAAATTAAATGAAAATTTTCAATTAAATCATGATAAATAAATTACTCACCGCCGACAGCTGCCTCACAGGATCTATGATGTTGGCTATGGGCCGCCTAACCGGCAGCATGGGTGTCCGAAAGTTGCCACCATCCATCCCGATCCCGATTCCCCCGGCAGCCGAGGCATCCGCCAGCTGCTGGGCTTTGGTCATTAGGTCACGTTTCCGGTCGCAGGTATGCCCGCAGTTGCACTGACGTTTGCGCACACGCTCGCTGAGATTGGCCACCAGAAGCAGATGCTTTAGCTTGTTGCTCACCGAGGATGTGGTGACGGCCTTGACGCGCTCCACGCTATCACAGTCGTTGGGATTATAGGGCAAAGAGCTGGTGGCGGTGATCAAGGGGTTGCTATTATTATTATTATTATTATTGTTGTTGTTGGTGGTGGTGGTGGTGGTGGAAGAGTTGGCAATTTGAAGACTGCTGGAGGAGGATGAGGATGAGGAGCTGCTGCCCGTTTGGGTGGCCACATTGGAGGAGGTGGAGTTGGAGGTGGAAGACAAGTTTGTTATGGAATTCGATGGCGGCGGTGGCATATTCTCCATTTCACACCAGTAATACTCCAGCTCCAGCTTCGAGTCCTGCCCCAGGACCACATACAGATCACCAATGGTTATATCCGCCGCATTTGCCACTGTCCAGCCCTTGCGGATTCTCTTTAGGATCTCATCGCTGAGCAGAGGCTTAAAATTGCGTGCCTGGGCGGCGGCAGCTGCTTCTTTGGCTTCCTTTCTCTTGGAACGGGCCAGAACGGGAGCAGAGGCCGGGGTAACGGGAGCTGGCGGTGGAGCGGCGGCAGCAGCAGGAGGCTGCGAGAGCAGGGGAGAGATTTGTGAGGCACAAGGATCCGCCGAGTCCATAAGAGGCTCCGCCGTTGTGTCTGCCATTTCGGCTGTAACTGAATTTGTGTTTAGAGTTTGAGCTGTAACCGAATTTGTGTTTAGAGTTTGAGCTGCTGCTGCTGCCGCCGCCTCCAGATCTCCAAGGAACTCCTGTATCTCCTCGCCCAATTCATCGCCGCTGCTATTCTCGAGCTTCACATGATGATGAACCTCGTCCAGGCTCTTCTCCAACGCCGGACTGTTGCCCGACTTGGGCTTCTTCGATTCCGGTGAACGCTTCTCGGAGCCACTTTCTGTCCTGGGCCTCTTGCTGGCATTGACTGGTATCCCTGGCAGATTGCCCAGTGTCTCGCTGCGCACCTTGAAGCCCAAACGTTCCTCGTAGGCGGAGAGACAAATGTTGATGCTGCTCAAATAGGCGGTGATGCTTAGCAGGGGACGATGGATGGCCACGCCAGGACGCGGCTGGAAGCACAGCGAGGGATCCAGTGAGGCGGCCACTGGTGAGGGTGAAGCTACAGGCTCCGGATCACCAGCAGGAGCAGCGGCGGGTACTGAACCAAAGCTAGACTTTTCCTCATTCAAACGCTGATTGGCACTGCGCCACTTGTACTCGAACGTTTTGATGAAACCGATGAGCTTCTTGTGCAGCGGCACAATAATCCTGCCGCGTGGATTCTGGGCCAAGGATTGGACGCGGCCAAAGGCCTCCATATTGGCGGGCGTCACCAGCACCTCCACCTTGCTGGGCAGCCTTATATCCTCAAGGGAATCTTAGGGAGTTTTGAGGGTTAGATTTGTTAGATTTATAGCTTGTATTCACTCACCATCCAGTTGATTCAGCCGCCGGAGTGCCTTGCAGGATGGCGTCTTGATGCGTATGTTCTTGCCCTTGCAGCGTACTGTGATTTGTCCCTGGTAAACCAGCTGCTTCAGCTTCATGAAGTGCTTCTCGGTGAGGAACTGCAGCTTCCGACGCATCTCGCCGTAGTTGATCAACGTGTACAGCTCCTGGGCAGGCTTTTTGAGCTCTAAAAGAAGGAGGAGGAGCGGTGATAGATGTGGGTAAAAAGGTAGCTTCATCTTCCGGACTCACCTTCTGAATATCGCACATACTTGCAGATCTTGTGATAGGTCTGGTAGTAGTGCTGGCGCACCTGATCCTTCGTCTTGAAGCTGTAGTCGCTGCTGGCATTGCGACGCTTCAGCTTGGCATTGATGCAGTTGGCCACCGCTTCGAAGTCCTTGCCAAACTCATTGAGGGCATCGAAGAAGCAATTGCGTTCGATATTCGTCCAGGTGGTCTTCCCATTCCCGCCCGCCTTCAGTTGCGACGGTGTCTTCTGGGCGGCCTTCTCCTCCTTTTTGTTATGCTCCCGCTCGCTGGGCGGCGGCGTCATGGGCCTGGTCTGGTCCTGTTTCATCTTCTGGATAACGCGAGCGCTGGCCCGCGTTCCCGGACAATTGTGGGTGGTCACTGAGCCAAGTAGTTCCTCCTCCGGCTGCAGCTTAAAGTGCACTCCCCTGGCAGCATTCGGCTGGGAATCTTCGTCGTGGGAAACTGCCGGGGGCGGCGGCGGCTTGCACGGGTCCTCCATGTTGTCCGAATCCGAGTCCCCGCCTGCAATGGGGATCAGGATGCAATTAATTACTGCGTAGTCCTCTCGGAATTCAGCAAAAATGGCGCCCGGGGTTGGTTTGTTATTGTCGCTTTTCCGCGTCGTCCGCCCAGCGGATGACTTCCTGCCCTCCGCTCTCCTGCTGGACGAGATGTCCAGTCCTCGGGGAACCTAAATAGGCTTACCTTAGTTCACTGCAGGCATGGAAAAATGCATGGCTTTGTAATAAAAAAAAAGTTATTAACCAGAAACTTTATAGTATAAATTGAAACGGTGTGACCGCAGTGTGCAAACAGAAAATTCCTTCAATCAAAATGTACTAAAATCGCGGAGCAAAGGATAAAGGTCCCAAAGCCTGGTCCCACTATCCCGGCATAAATAACTAGAAATTAATTTTTAAAATTAAATAAATTTACCAAATAAATAAGAAGTACTGCACAATAATTGTTGTGAATTTTCAGCATTTACCTAAACTTCTTAAAATAAAATTCTTAAAAAAAATTTAATATAAAATATAAAATGCTTTAAAATATTTAATATAAAATTCTTAAAAGAAAATTTAATATAAACTGCAAAAACTTGAATTTTAAATAAATATATTAAACAACAAAGTTCTCCAAACTTTTTAATTAAATTTAAAAATTCTTAAAATAAAAAAATTAAATGCAAAATATTAGAAATATCTTTTTAAATGTCCCAAAATCTTAAAATATCAATGGTAGCAATGGCAAAAATAGAAGAAAATAAAATTTATTTTATTTAATAAATTTAAATAAGTAGAACTGAATAAAAAATCAAATCCTCTATTCGATGCAATTGTAAACAAATGAATTTTAAACTTAAAAAGTAAAGCGATATCAGCTGGCAGATTCTGAAACCAAAAATAAATCTAAAAATTGTTTAAAATAAAATGCAAAAAATTAGGAATGTCAGAGACAACAAATTTGACTTACAAAATGGCGGAAAATAACGACTTTACATGTAAAAATAAAACATTAGAAATAAAAATAATTAAATAAATAAAAGAAGTCTTGAAAAACAAACAAAAATACGAAACTCTATTCGATTCGATTGTAACACAAAGTAATTTAAATTAAAAATCTTACAAGAAGACTTTGATAAATTGAATTGACAACACAAGAAAAAAACAAAGAAAATGAACATTTCAAATTAAACAAAAAAATAAGACTTTAAAAAAATTAAAATAAAATATTCGTCTTGACTTATCCCAAATGAAGCTGGAAACCGAATGAAGCATTTCGGAAACATACTAACGATAATAAATAATTAGTGATGGCCAAGGTGAAGCTAGAGTTTAATCGATTTCGTTTGGCCTATCGATAGAAACTGTGGCCAACTTGATTAATTTAAATTTTTATATGATCACATCCCAATTTTAATTAACAAAACTGTTTCTTTTTTAATTCGATAAACATCAATGTCTTTTTATCTTTTAGTTTATTTCCTTAAATTTATAGCTTAATAATATAGAAAAAAAATTTAATAATATAATTAAATGTCACATTTACATCACAAATAAATACCAACGAGAAGTAATACTAACAACACGACCGCAAGTATCACAATGAGCATTATTTTTTTCTGCAAATAAAAATGTATTAATTAATTAATTAATTAATTATTTAAAATGTATTTACTTTACCTTGCGCGCTCTCTTCTGGTGCTTCTCCGCCTGGTCCAGTTCGTCGGCACCCTTGTCCACATACAAGGTGGCCTGCTGGGCATGGAACTCAACCCGCTGGATCGTCTCGCTCTGCTCCAGGACCAGGGTCTGGATGCGCATGAACAGGGCATGAACCTCCTCGATGGACTTCTCCAGGCGACGCAGCTCATTGAATCTATCCATTAGATCGCGCAGTGTCTGGCGCTCCTTTTCCGTTTCTTGAAGGATCTGAAAAAAATCAAATGATTTTTTTTAGATTATATAAATTAGAATTAAATATTATTTAATTAGAGAAGAGACCTAGTATTTAATAAAACTCTTTTGTTTTTTGTTTCAAGATTCATCAAGAATTAATTAGAATACCAATGAACCTAGACACCCTTAGTTATTATTTTTTATTCTTTCTTTTTTATGCTCTTAAAAATTCTGAAATATTATTTTCTGTAATCAACTCACATTGTCCACAAAGAGCTTTGTTGTTTTGTTTTCAATGAGTAACTCGATCTCTTGTTCGCTGGCCTCTGAGTTGACTGCAAAATAAAAATAATGATAGTATAAATGTTATCAAAACAATGAAAGGATTGTATTTATTTCAAACCAAATTCTTCAAATACTCACTTATTTTGGAATGCAAACGCAGATTCTTTTTGACTTTAAACTCGTAGTTCTGCAGGAAAAGTTCGTTTTTATGCCAAAGATTAATGAAGGTCTGGTGCAGACCGTAGAACAGGGTTCTTTTCATTCTGGCCTCCAAGCTGTAGTCATTCTCTGCCGGAAGATTTGCCTTAAAGTCCTTGAATCGCGTCATAAGCTGATTGCCCAGCCGCAGATTTTTACTGTGCAGCTCACCCATTTCGTTCTCTAAAAAATAATTAAGTAAATATTAATAATAATAAATAATAAATCATAATATTTCCCAATACTTATTCATTTATTATTCATTCTCACCGTTAAACGTTCGCAGATTAATAGTTTGGGTCATGCGGTTCATCGCCTCCAAATTGGCGGCAATGTGAGCGAGTTGCTGGCGAATCTCCGAGTACTGAAAGTAATTAAAATTATTTAATAAGCTAATAAAAAATATATATTAATTGGGGTTAATTAAAATTATTTTATAAGCTTATAAAAACTATTAATAAGGTTTAAATTTGTCAGGAAATATGCTTGGAATTTATATTAAATTTATATTAAAAACTAAAAAAAATATTGTTTTCTTAAAGTTAAACTAGTTAAACATCTAATAATAGTCACAAATAGAGAGCAAGGGTTTATGCAATGCGTGTTCTTATTTTTAATACTTTCATTAAATATGTTTGAACCTACTAACCTAAATATTATTAAAATTAATCAAATTATTCAGAGCATACTAACTACATCTAGTACTAATAATAGCTTTGTTACCTTTTTCTAGAACCTGTTTCTTAAATCTTACAAAAATTCTCTGTTGGTTGCTAAGCGCAAATTATTTGTTTACATTTTTTATGGAGAGTCAAAAAAAAAAAAAAAAAACCCCATTAATGGGAATGAATGGGCGTGACTTTTTCTCTATTTCTATGTGAGACCTACCTCTCGCTCTATTTTCTATATCTTTCGCTCCCTCTCGAACTTTTCGTAATCACAACAAACATATTTAATTGAAAAAGCGTTTTTTTCCCCATACACTTATCACGAGTTTTTGCCATATTGAGTAATACAGCTGATTCATAAAACTTATGGAGTCAGTAAGCTCCGTAAAAACAGAAGCAGGGAGAGATATGTATTCTCCGATTCCCACGCTTAGAAAGATATACAATTTGTATATATTATTATTATAATAATACTATCAATAGCTAAAGATTTATAAAGATTTTTAAAAGATTATTTATTAAAAATATTTACACAAATATACGTTAAAATATTAGCAAGCGGATAGAATTAAAAATTTTAGAAAATATATTGTATATGTTCTCTCTGCTAGCTTCATTTTTCCTTAAATATATATTAATTATAAATTTTATATTAAAAAATATTTTAAACCCAACTCACCGGATTGAGAATATCGTCCACATTCGAGCCATATTGAGACATTTTGGTGCTGGCCCGATCCTTGCTGTCGCCACTATTGTTATTGTTGTTATTAGTATTTGTATTATTATTATTATTGTGACCGGATATGGTGTAGCTATTTCCGGTTCCGCCTGGGCCTGTGCTGGTCTTGAACTCTGTGGTTCCACTGTACACGTTCAGGAGCAGGGAACCGTTGGACGAGGAGTTCGAGTTCGAGTTCGAGCTCAACGAGCGCTAAAATAGGTCGGGAAAAAAACGAAACTATTTAAAATATATCCATCCGATCCTAACGAACTGCAGTGAAAAACTGAGAGAAAAAAAAAACAATAAATAGAAACTACCAACTGTGGTGTTTGTACATTTATATATATATTTATTTTCCTGTTCACAATCTGGCTCGGTGTAAATGAACAATAAAAATGACTTCAGTACTGAAATTCACTTAGTGCTAAATGGGCATATCGGTGGTGGTGGGTGGGTGGCAAGGACGCGTCCGCGGGGGTCGGGTGGCGCAAGTGTGATGTGTGGGCCACATTATCGCCCTTATCTCTGGACAATCTGATAAATGCTTAGCACACCCCGCCCAAAAACCCCGCGATTCTCAAAGTCGAAATAGTGGCGGCGAAGCCAAGGCGAAAAATTGTGAGAAATTGTGAGCGGATTGTTAAGAACGGAACAGTGGGTCCAGATTTGTGGTAACAGTTTCTTAAAAATGTTTTAAATATTTCGCGTTTCTTAACAGGCAATTTATCTGGCCGATAAATATTAATCAAACATAGAAAAACTTGGCCTTGAGCTACAAAATTCTTTACTTTAATGTGAAGACTTTTAACTGTCGGTTTTGTGAGGGTATAAATCTTAAACAGCTTGAAGCTTTTGTTAACAGTCGGTTTATCTGGACGATAAACATAAACGGATCATTAAGAAACCCGAATTATATATCTAGATAAATACTAAAGTAGTTTTTAGTCTGTTCTAAAATTAAATGCCACTGTGCACATAGCTAATTAGCAGTTACCTCATATTTTCTTTTGCTTTTGCATTTGCTCCACTTACCAAAAGCTCCGGCATTCGATCTCTTCCCATTGTGGCTGGTTTTCTATCCTCTTTTTTATATATGTGCTATATAAATTTTAAGGTTTTTTTTTTTTTTAATTTTAAATAATATATTCTTGTTGCGTTCCACTTTCAGCGACTTGTGAATTTCCTTTTTGTTTTTGTTGCTGCACTCTTGAGCTTTGTTTGCAGCCACTTGCTTTCAACAGCTGTTCGCGATTTAACGGACAACGAGAGAATGCGATTGACGCGCGAAAGGAAAAGCGAGAGAGAGAGAGAGAGAGGAGGTGAGCAATGGGAGCAGAGACGAGAGAGGTGAGAACAGAGAACCGTCACCTTATCTGTTATCAAACCTTATCAGCTAGTGAGTTTCCGATAAGAGGAGCCGAAAAAAATTCACGGGGAATGCCCTTCAAAAGAGCGGGAGAGCCGGAGAGAGCGGCAGAGAGAAGTTATCACTGATCACCTTAGTTGCAACTCATTAGCAGCTCTCTTTATTTGCATTTCTCTCTCCAGGCTTCATTACACGTTTTACACTTTTGCACATGCCAATCTATAAGATTCTTTATTTTATTATATTAAAAAAAATAAAAATGTTGCCTTTGCATCGATTTATTCGATTTATCGGTAATGGATTCCTTTTGTGTTCACGGCGCCGCATTCGTTTTCGAACTGAAAAATCGACGCCGGCCTCTGAGAACTGAGAGCCTCCACAAGTCGCGCCGAGATTTCTTTCAATTCAAAAAGATTAAAGACAGCAAAGCAGCCCTGTATGTGTACAGTGAGCCCTCGTGCTGAATTTAAATTGTTAGAAAGTATCTTATAGATACGTACTAGTGTTTAATAATATATCTAAGAATTATATAAATATTATATACATATATGAGAAAACCTGGTAACTGAGAGAGACAAAGGTTAACTAGAACCACTAGAGAATTTCAAGGATCGCAAGAGCGATAAAGAAGGTAATGCTCTGGGATTTTTATCGTTTTTAAGACTTATCCAACTTACCAAATATATAATATTTGAACTCATTAATAGATATTTATTAACTTAATTTAATAAAATAAATGACTAATAATTGTACAGGATAATCAAAGTTCATGCTGAACACTGTACTCAGGCTACACTGTAATCTGCATTTATGTTTGTGTGTTTGTGAGAGAGTGATAAAGATGAAGACTTGTATTATATTATGTGTAGTTAGTTGCGATCCACTTTTTTGTATTTTTTTGTCTCCGAATAAAACGAATAAATCGTCTTTTGCCCCCGAAATGAAAACTGGTTGAGAGAGCGCTTTGGAGGGAAAATGTGTTAATTGCTCTTTATTATTATTATTACTTTGTATATGGTAAATATTTTTACAAGCCATCTTCTGACGGCATTGTTGTATTTTTTTTCACGCTCCATTCCGCTGTTCAATTGACGCCAACAACAACAGCAACAATAAAGTATAAATAAATAGAAAAAAAACGACAACGTTCAAAAGTCACTTGCGCTAATTAGTTGAACTTTTTCTATTGTGGCTTTCGGTTCGTTTTCTTAGCTATAATACCGCATATATGCATTTTCCAGGGTATCAATGGGTCATATGTTGATGTAGGTCAAGGTTAGTTTAATTCTCTGTTATATTCGAAAGAATTTTAAGCTTTAACCAAGGCTTTAGGTGTTTTTTAAATTAATTTAAAATTGTCTTAATTATTTAAATGTTTATATTTATAATTTTACCTTTTTTGCATAGCAAATTATAATAAAAATAAAATATATTAATATTTAAATAAAAGAGTTATTACTTTAGGTTGTCTATAGTTCTGTTTTCTTTAATTTTGCAACTGTCTAATAATCTTTTGAATTCTTCTAATAACTAACGTTTTATACCAACAAATTTATTTATTAATATTAATTATTGCCCAATAACATTTATTTACTAATAATAATTATTAAATATTTATAATATAGGGTATTAAGGTAACTTATCCACTATTTTTTTTCAACGCAAACTAATTGTTCTTATTGTTGTATTCGCAGTTGAAAAACAAAGCTTACAAAATTCCCCTTCATATATGTATATATATAACAACAAAGTAACCACAAAAAAGGTTAAATAATAAATCCAAACAATTTGCAAATAAATTTAAGAAATATATATATAATCTTCTAAAGTTCCCCTTTATTTGTAGTATCAAGTTCAAGTTACAGATTAACATACTATAACACCCAGAACCCCTTATCTTATAAATTCTTAAGGGTATTATGTGACACTCTTAATGTCAACCACCTTTTCGATTCATTAACTGCTTGCAAAATAAGTTTTGATTCATTCGCGATTTTTGCTGGGGATTGGGAGTCATTTTATTGGTTGGAATTTATGCATCCGTATATACATATATAGAGAACTATATACATATATGTATGTATATATATTGTATATACTGACTCAATGGTGATATTGTATAGCATGCATGCATATAAAGAAATAACAATAAATTCACAACAATGCCAATTTCAATTTAACTTAAAAGCAGAGAAATGGCATACAATACATTTTCAGCAATTCAACAATTTTGTTTATTTATTTATTAGTATTTTTATGTGAGATATAGTATAAATGTAAACAAAATAAATAAAATAAAATATAATAAATAATAAAATACAAATGTATGAATTCTAATTTTAATTTAATTTAATAATTCATACATTTTTGTATATTTTTTATTAAAATTAAAAAAATAAATATATATAACTATTTTATTATATTATTATCTTATTAATATTATTATTTATTATTTTTAAAAATATTTATTAATATTATTATTTTTTTTTTTTTGATTTTTTAGAATAATATATTAATGCCAGTTTTGGTATATAATATATAATAATAATATATAGTAATTATATAAATTAAATATAGCAATAATATATATATATTATAATAATATTAAGTAAATATTTTACCCATTAACTGAATTTTTATTCACATTTTTCTCCCTGCCAGTTTTAAGCAAAGAGAACTTAATTTTTAAATTTATATACATTTTATAAAAAAAACCCTTTAAAATAATTTATTGACTTTTCTAACTAGCGGAACTTGCCTTAAATATTGCTCACTATATCTTCTAACTATTTTCCCATTTTCCCCCAAAAATATATCTCCCTCGCGATTTGGCAGCTTAACACCTTTTTTTTACGCCTTTGTTTCATTGATTGAGTTGGAAAATAAAACGAGGCCGTGGCAAAAAAGACAATATTGTCATAGGTAGTCAAGTTTATTGGTCCTTCCTTCTCCCTCTCTCTTCATTTTTTTTGTCGCTAGTTTTCTTTCGCCTGTAGCTTTTCTTTTGTTTACAATTTGTTTTGTCATGTGTCGAAAATTGCAAATTTATGAGTTTTTGATGAGTCTTTTTGTGGGCTCCTCCCCGTCTCCTGTTGTTATATTTTCTGTTTGGCTTTCTTGTTGTTTTTATTTTTTTATTTGGGTCAGAGGGGCGCACGCATCAAACGTGAAATGAAAATCGTGGAAAATTCTACTAAATTGGAGCGAGTTCTTATCCCCATCGTGTGTGTGCGCTTTTTGACTTTTGATTAAATTCGCACGCCTCAAAAAACTACCAAAATATATGTGTACCGCTCACGCGGAAAAAAAATACAAAAACGAACAATAAAAATAAAAAAAGCTAATAAATAATAGAGGTTGCAGGGTTTGCCAGGGAGTTTGCTAGAAATTGCTAGACTGAGATACCCTGTAGTAGTAATTTATATCTTAAAAAATTTCAATGCCTTTAAAAATTTTCTAATATTATTTTGTTTGTAATTAATTTAGATTTTAGTAACAATATTTCTTTCTAACATGGCTAGATCGACGCGTCTCCTGATATTGAACAAGAACAGTCTCAAATAACTCCTTCCCTGCGTTACAAAACCTTTAACTAAAACTAGAATACCCTTTGAGGGTATTAAAAAACGCAGACAAATTGCTTTTAAAGCCTTTAAGGCATGCTGCAAGTGTATGGCAAGGATCGAAGCGGTGCATGGCCATACTCTATATGCATATATAGATATATATATACATGATCCGCACCAATTTAAATGCGTGCCCGAAACTATGCAACGAAATTTCATATTTTTCCTTTTCCATTTGCATAAAAGTCACACCACGAGCGAAAACCAAAAACCCGAAAAAAATTCCCTTTTTCTACTCTCTCCTCTTTTTTTGTTGTTTTTTTTGTCCCCCCCCCCATACATTTTTGGCTAATGCAAATTTTTGTCTAGTTGCGGTCAGGGTAAGTGTTTGGCTTTGGTGGTTGGTTCGGGGTCGTGGGATGTTTGCTAGGAGAGGAAGGAGCAGGGGGAGGAGCAGGGGAAGGAGCAGTGGGAGGTTCCTTCAACATAATGTGAATTATTCATTTGTTTATGCTCCTGGTTTATGTTTTAATTAAGCTGGTGAACCTGGACCCTGCTCTGCTCCTTTTGGCTGCGCCATGAATTTAGCTGTGAGCCAATGGGTCGTATGAGTAATGCGATATGTGACGAATTTTTTGGGAAATTAAGTTTCCTTTTTTGTTTTATTACTCTGAATCATCAAATGGAGTTCTTGCACTAATTTAGCATAATTTATAAGCAAATTTCGTTAGTTTGCTTTGCGAGTTTTCTATTTTGGAGTATATATTTGTATTTCTTTAAGGATTTTTATTATTATTTAAATACAATTTGATTTTGTTTAGTTTTGAGATTATTTTTAATTTTTCTGAAGAGAAAAAACCACTAAATATTAGCTTTAAAAATTAAGTTATGGTTAACTAAATAAAATTAATATTATTAATATTAATTAATGTTAAATTTAAATCCTTAAGAAAAAGTTTAGCTTAATTTTAATTTCTATAAATAATATTGGCGACTTGTGCCTTAAATATAAGTCATAGAACCAATAATAAATAAGTAAATGAATTCAAAAATTAAATTTAAAAATGTCTGTATTATTATCTAGCTTCAAATAGCTTGAACCCTTTAAAAATATATATTTAATATATTAGCGAGTCATATACATATTTAATAAGAATTTGGCAAAAGTCAAGCTTTAAACGTATAAACAAACATCGCAAATTCTTATTATACTTTAAATTATTATTATTAATTTATTTACACTTTATAAACATAACTTTGAAAAACCCAAGGGGGCCTGCGACTTAAAGTTGAACTACAAAAAAGAAGGCATAAAAAGCAGGGCCAGGCAATGAAAATTGCCAAGTCGCATTATTTATCGCATACGCAACGGGGTGCACAAAACACACATACACATATATATAAAGGGAAAGCGGAAGGGGGCAAAACAAAATGGCGCTGCATTCATAATGGCGGTTGGTGGTTCGGTCGCTTCCTGTCGTCGTTCCGCTCCCGGCCGCATCCCGTCCCTGCCCCTGCCCCTGCCCCTGCCACCCTCCTGCTGCCATCATGTCGCAGCGGATGCTTGGCATTTATTGCAGGCGACAATATTTTGCTTTGCCCTGCATCCTCTCAACGCCTTAACCGCAACCCTAGCCTTGTCACACAGAGAGAAAAGCTTGTATAAAAATAAAAAATTAGCTATCAATATAACAAAAGTCACTAGGGCTTCAAAAACCCTTCAAAATATATTAAAAATTTTGTTGAAAAATATTACAAAAATATATTAATTTAAATTGGTAAATAAAAAATGTTTAACATAGTTTTAGACACATTTTTTAAGGGTTTAAATACCCTAAAATATAAAAGTTTGGTTAAAGATAGAGTATACATTTTAGTTATAAGTTTTTATTTTGTGTAAATATTCACACAATTTCTCTCTCTGCATCCTTTTGGTTTTGCTGCATCCTGTGTTTTTGCCGTGTCATCGTCAGCAGGCGATAGAAGCACGCTGAGAGCCAAGAAAATTGTTACTCCTATTTGTTTATAATAAAGTCACAAAAGGACAGCAAAGCACTCTTCGGCGATACAGGATACAGGAGTAGAGGGTGATGAACAGCGACAGGAAGTGACACGCTCACCAAGCCGTTGGAAGCTGCAAAAAAAAAAAAATGGCACAAAAATATTAAAAAGAGAAACAAATAAGGAGAAAAGGAAAAAATAAGGCTAAGAAATTTCCCTATAGATTGCAAAAGGCGAGATTAAAGAGGGCTAGAAAAATATATAATAATATATTTACTTGAAGTATTTTTTTTTCTGCTATAAGTATATCCTTATCCTCGTTGTCCTTGGACTGACTTGATTGTATAAAGCAAAACTACAGGCAAAGTAAACGGCTTACTTTGTAATCAGAGCCAAGGACTTTGAGTTACAACAACATGTGTTGTGTCCAGACACACACACTTACCACCTCTAACACATCCTTCCACTTGATGCCTTCTCCTTGGACTGAGGCACACACATTTTCTAAAGCAATTGTCCTGTCCGAAGACAACATTCATTCTTAGTCCTGGCCACAGCCAAAGGATTTGTCAAAGCATATGAAGAGACTAAAACTTGTTAACTGAAATCTTTTTTATTTTGCTTTTTTCTTTTATATATATAAGAAAGAGGGAAAACTGTTGGAAAATACAGTAAGGCAAGGCAAATAGAAATGGGAAGAAACATTGCAGTGTCTAGCTTAAAAATTAAAGAGCATCCGATAGATTTATTGCAGATTTTCACAATTGAGATTTGACATTTCTCTACACAAATTTGTAGGAAAATTTAGACGAAAACTGCCAAAGGAAAAGCGTAGTTTAAACTAGTTTTTAAAAAGATTTAAAGGTATTTATTATAAAAGGATTTTAATATAAGTTAATATAAATTTCTATATATTTTTTATATATTTTAATAGTACATTTTCTAGCAAAATATCTTATCAAATAACCAAAGAAATTTTCTCTATATTTATTGCTGACTCAACACATTTATTTTCTTTGATCTAAAGCATATTTCATCTTGGGCAAACAATGTCATGACACAGATTTACCAATTAACTTTGAAGCTCTTACTTATTTGAGTTGTTCGAGTCCTCTGGGATCCACCCTTCTTCGGCTTCGATTTAAGACAGCAGAGACAAGTGTCAAGCGACCACAAGTTGCATGTTAAGTGGGTCAAAGCTTACGGAGGGGGGGGGGACTCTGACCCCCTGAACCCCCAAATGTGGCCATCATTTCGGTACCCCCTGCGTCTTTGCCTCAGCAAATTTGCTGAGAAGACAAAATCAAGTTGACCTGTGCTGGTGCTATTAAAGACTCTTACACAGGATGTGTTTGCACAGGGAAATATTTTAAAATTAAGTTAAAAAATTGTAAATTAATAAATAATAATTAATTAATAAAAAATACATTTTTTTATATTATATAATTTATAAATATATTTAAATTATTTATTCTTTATAAAAGTTCTACATTTTTAACTTCTATATTCTTATTTGTACAATCTTTAGCTCTTAGCTTTATTTATAAGATATATATTTTATATATATATAAAGAGTTTCCTTATTTTATTATCAATTTCAATTTCTTAAATTTTTTGTTACAGTGCCTTTAATAAGACAACTCCTGTTGCATTGCTCAGATATGCTGAGCGCACATTCTGCGGTTTCAGGGGGGCGACATTGATTGCGGGATTCGATTTGGTCAAGCGCGGGCAATTACATCAATTATTTCGATAATTATCAATTGCAGACCGGCCGCAAATTAATTGAGGACAGTCCCCAGCCCCTCCCACCCACATTCCTTACCCCAGCAAGTTCAAGGATCTTGAAAATGCGTCTCGTCTCCTTTTCTGCGGAAGAGGAGGAGGTGGGGAGAGCGGAACATGTGGCAGATTGAGTGTAAACCTATTAGAGAAATTGCCAACTAAATGAACCTCTAAGCACATACACCCGCACACCGAATAAAACACACACACACAGAGAACGCACAACCCTCGGCGTGGTGGGTCAATTCAATTACTTTGGCAGGCGAGGGTTAAGCCAAAAGTTTTTGGGATAAAGTAATAAATGGTAAGAAAATAATAAACAATTAAGTAAATGTATATTTAACATTTAAATTTTAAATTCCTTATCATCTCTTTTAAATTTATATTAAAATTTAGTTTAAAAAAGTCAAAATTTTTTTATTTAGAAATCATTTTTAATAATTAATTTAAAAATATACTTACTCAAGAAAATATTAAAAAAAGTAGGTCAAGAATTTTTTTTTAAATTAATAATACATAAATATTTTAAATTTATTTAATATATTATTTTGTTATTTTAATCAATTATCTAAGGTTTTCAGAACATTGAATTATTCGCGTTTAGATATTTTTAATTAATTACAGATTTTATTTTTTAAATAATTAAATTCGATTTTAAATTTAAATTAAATTATTTAAAATCTTACAGCATTCAAATATACAACAGATTTTAAATTATTTAACATCTAAGATTAATTAAAAGTGTAATTACTTAGGAAAACGTTTAAAAATATTTTATATTATTAAATTAAAAATTTAAAAACTCTTGTTCCAAGTACCTTTTTATTACGAAACTTATGAAACTCCCCCCTTTGTGGCTATGATTTGGCTGGAGTGTAATTTAAGACATATTTCTCCCCCGTTGCGGCTGTAAATATTTAATATATATATTTTCCTGTACCAGGATAAGGCGTGGGCCATTTCCCGTAAAGCTTTCACCTTGGCAGTGGACCTTTTTCTACCCTCCCACCCCTCCTAATCCTCCCCCCTTAAGCCCCCCCCCCAGCAATTGGCATAAAAATAAAAGCAAAGTCCTCCTTGAATTTCCTGGACTAGCATTATTATTGTTATTAAATGTTACTGCCTTTAACTGTTGCTGCTGTTTCGGTTCAAGTCCATGTCCTGTCCCAGGACCTAGTCCCTTTTTACGCACAATGTTTTAATGTTGTGTTTGTGCGCTCATCAATATTTATTGCGGTTCGACTACGTGAGCCATACACAATCAGCGCCGGTTCTTTGTTACTCTCCACCATTTTTGGCCTCAACATTTTGTGCAAATATTTTTATTATGCCCGCCACCTGGGCAGAAAACAGAAACAATTCGACTCGGTAGATACCCTGGGAAATAGGGAAAAATATATTAAATATATAATTATCTAAGATAATGAATGAAATCAATATATTTTATAAAATTTTTAAGATTTTCCATACCTTTCTTAATTACTTTCATTACACAGTATTCTCTTTGTCCAGCTCATCCCCTGCTGAGCATTTAGTTTCACTTATTCTATTTGTTTTTGTTGTTGGGGCTTGGCTGGCCAGCTTTTTCCCCTTTGGGGGAAACCCAGACAGCAGGCCTGACCTCTGATATATGGCCCAAGCCCAGGGGCGCTAAACAATGGGCAATTGTGCTGGGGGGCGTGGCGGTTATTTACTATTCAAAAACTTCAATTACCGCAAAGTAAGTAGTAGGTTGCTGGAACATTAATCCAGAGCCCACAGTACCTGCTCCTTATCCTCCCCTCCTGGCTCATTATGCTGATTTAACGCTTTATTTGCCTATAAATAAAACAAAACTTTATTGGTTATTAAGTCATTTTCGCTAGTTACCTTCGCACTTTAACCATTTTCTTTTCCTTTTTTCCTTTGACCGATTTTCCACTTCAAATAGAATAAATTCTCGCCGTCGCTCAACGGGACAATTAAGTAAAGCCGATTAGAGTATTTAAGTAAATCAATTGATGTATAATAAATGATGGCAATTGGGTGCGCGTAGAGAGTGGGGAAAAATAACAGAAAAAACAGCGGAAGTGGAAAGTTTTTTGGCCAGAAAAATAGGAATGTTAGCTGAACAATTTAAAAGAGAAACTTGTAAATAATAAAGAACCAGTAACAAATATTTATACCCTTGCAGGGTATTAATTTCAGTCAGAAGTTTGCAACGCAGTGAAGGAGACGTTTCCGACCCTATAAAGTATATATATTCTTGATCAGCATCAACAGGCGAATCTTTCTAGACATGTCCGGAAGATATCAATTTTTTGGCCATTTTTGCAAAATTTCATTAAATTTTTGATTTTGATAAAAAAAATGAATTTTCAAAATTTTTAAATGAAGTATGCAGATTTATTAACTGTAGAAAATCTTGCACAGAACAGTTTAAAATTAATGCTCTTTTGGCCGAATTATGATATTTTTAATTTAAAAAAAATTAAGAAGTTTTTTAATATAAAAAATCCGATTTTATAATACAAAATAATATTTTTCTAAGTCAAGGAATCATTTCCGACCCCATAAACCATATATATTCTTGATCAGTATTAACATGCGAATCTTTCTAGACATGTCCGGAAGAAATAGATTTTTTGGCCATTATTGCGAAATTTGATAAGGGGTTACATCATTAAAATTAGCAAAAATGGCCAAAAATTTTGATTTCTTAAAATTTTAAATTTGGTATGCAGTTTTTCTAAATTAATAAAAACTAACACAAAACTGCTTTCCGAATCGAAATTAATGCATTTTTGGCTTAGTTATGATATATTTTAATTGTTACCTGCAAGGTTATACAAACTTTGGCTGGCCAAAGTTAGCTTTCTTTCTTGTTTATGAATATTTTAAATATTGTTAATTTATCATTATTACTATTAAATTTATTAAAAATACTACAAATTTTTTTAATATACTTTCAAGACCTTTTTTCTTATTAAAACTTAGCATTTTAAAATATTTTCAAGACTTTTTTCACTATTTTTGATACAAACATTAAATCCCAAAAAAAAATAAAACAAGAAATTGAAGCATTTTCTTAGAGCTTTTCCAAGTTGCCATAGCTTCCTGTTCCACTTGTTAACCCATCATAGCTCTAGGTCCATTGTTACCACCATCATTGTCCCTCATTCGTCATCCTTAGGCCTGAAGCCGTGGGCCCATGGAGTCCTTAACATTATTCGCATCCATCTTGCCATCGAGTTGGCCACGCGAACGGACAGGAACAAATGTGGCGCATTAAATGCAAATTGCCGCCGTTCCACCTGAGGCGACTGCTGTCCATCGCCATGTCCCAGGACGACGGGGGACGACCCAGTCCCTCCAGCAGGTGCATGAGTTGTGGCGTTTTGCTAATTAAACTCAAATTGCCATAGTTCACAGCGTGTTAGGCCAAGCAAATTGATTTGCGCACAGCAAAGGTTGGTTTTCTATAACCATTTATAAAAATTTAAGAATTTAATTTAAATATAATTTTAATGGAAAGAAAACCAAGAGGAATCTAAAAATAAAATAAATAGATATTTTTTTAAAATGGTTTTAAGTATTTAAAGAACTTATAAGTTTGTTTTTGTTGGGTTTTTTGGTTGATTAATTAAGTAATATATTTTTGTAACTCGTTTTTAGTAATTGTAACCTTGCTTTTTGGGCCAGTGTAATCCTTGGCATTAAAGCTAATTAATTCGTTTGGCCGCTTGCTTAATTAAAAGCGATTGACCATGCAATCGCGGGTGAGGATGCCACAGCTGATGAGCCCAGCCTCCTCTTCTCGGATTTCGCTACTATGCCACCCTGCTCCCTGGTGTCCTGCCATCCAACCATCCATCCTACCATCCTTCTATCCTGCCCCACTGCCCCTGCTCCTTTCACTTATTAGCCATTTGCCTTTGTAATTCAATAAACAGGCGCCAATGCAATTTGTCAGAGGAGTTCTGCCGAAAGGGGACACGGTCTACACGGAGAATAATTTTTGTATATCAAATAACTAATATTAAGGTTATTAAATATTTTTAAAAATATTTGTTAGGTTCCGTATTAAAACATTTCCTTTTGGTTTTAAAATTTATATCAAGGTTGGGTATACAAAACCCCACCTAGGTTTGTTCATTTGCAGTCCCTGGCCATAAATCGTGGGTCAACGTGGCGTATGAGTTACGGCACCGGGTAGGTAGGTAGGTAGGAACTGCGGTGAAGCTGCATTCTTGAAGGATAACAGAGACCAACAGCAGCAGCAACCTGCCACCCTTTGGCGTGTCAGTAATTTTTCATGCATTTAACAATAGAAGAAAGAATGCCAAGATGCAGATGAGAATAGGAATGACAACGCCTGCCGCATCCTGTCCGCTGCCATTCATTCAGCTCACTCACTTGCTCACTTTGTCATTCAGTGGATATGTCACTCAGTCAGTCAGTCAGTCAGTCAGTCACTTGCTTATTCAGTCAGTCAGCTGGCCAGGATTGATGGGATTAACCATTTTGGAAGAAGAAACTCAAACAAAAATACAAAAATTAAATTATATATGGTAAGTTATATTTTATATATTAAATAATATTATAAATAATATAAAACTCTACCTTAAACTTGTCTCAGCCTTTAGTAAATAGTTTCTTTTACTTTCCCGTGTTAGTTACCACTTTTCTTGGCTTGTTATTTATGCATTGCAGCGGCCATTATGGCTTAATTAAGTTTTCCAACACTAATTGAAACTTGGCCTTGCCTTGAGACCCACCCACTTTTCAGCCTTACCCCCTTCCCCCACCTAATGGGATGCTTCATCACAAGTCAACCACATTCACGTGCCTCGGCAGTTTATCTTCACACACTTGTCCTTTTGTTCTTTCTGCCTTCACTTTGTTTCGTTGGGTTAAAGGACATCATGCAGGCATCGTGGCCTTGTGCCCACCCACCCAACCATCCAAGCATGGTCCTTCTGTTTTGCTCTTGTTGGCTTTTTGATTGGAACAAATGCTTTTCTAATCTCAGCTGGAACGTTTCCTTCTTGGAGCATTTCTTGGGCTCCTCCTTGGATATTCCTCATTTCGTTTTGTCGCCTATTTGTCATTGCATTTTCCTAGCACATTTTCCTTGCTTATATTCCTTGCTTATTTTCCTTGCTTAGTTTCCTTGCTTAGTTTCCCCATTGGCAAAGAGAAGGATGCAATGGGGATATAGAGACAGAAGCCGAGACAGAGACAGAGATGTCAACACCCAGGCGGAGGGGGTTAACACACACACACACATCTGCTGCAGGCCATTTTCAATAGTTTGCAGCTTGTCCAAGACACCTGCACTGCAACAAAAAATTATGAACAAAAATAACACGATTTTGGGAGTACCATAAAAATCCATTTTAAAATCTGGTAACTCTAAGTTTTTTTTAATTTCTCAATTTCTATAAAATGTTAATTTTCAAAATGTATTTTGCTTTAATTACATTCTCTCGGTGTGGAGTAAAAGAGATAGCTAGCGAAATCTAGAAAAGAAGAACGAGAAAGTTGCATTTAATGGCCAGCTGTGTCCAGGAAAATTGTTTAGTGGGAGGGGTTTTTGGGAACCGGAAACAAGTTGGGAAGTTGGAAAGTTTCTTCGAAAAATATTCGATTCGAAAACGGAAGTTTTGCGCCTTTTTAGCTGCAAACATATGTCTCCCAACCATTTTGTATTTTTATTTTTTCTTTTTTGCCACAATCCAAAGAATTTAAGTGCTTGGCCATATGAATGGGACATTGGCAATCTCTGGCAGCAGTTTAGTAATATTTCCTACCAATGGCCCCGCAGGGCTGTCAGGCATTTGAAATACATTTGATTTATCAGTGGCTTTTGCCAAATTGAATATTAAGTGCATGTTTCAATCAAGAATTTGCCCCCTGGCTAAGTTTTAATTCGTTAAAGTCATTTGATTTTGATAAGAGAATGTACGAAACATTGCTGACATTTGAATTTGCTGTTGTATTTATTTATTATTGAGTGAAGATATAAGAAAAACTTTGTTTTATAAGCCATTTAAAGAGAGCTGAGTAATAGTTTAAATATTTATTTGTATTTTGTGTATATTTTTGTTTGGTTTGCTGATGGAGCCTATTCTTAAACTTATTATTTTATTGATTGTGGCTCTGTTTTTTTTTTTTTTTTTGAAATTACCTGTAAAAAGTGAAGGCCAACGCACACACTCTTAAAATCAATGTTCAAGGATCTTGCCAGGCACTTGGCACTTAATTTTGAGAAACTTTAAGCCCAAAGCCAATGCCGGAAATACGGACATCAGTTTTTTGGGGGTAACAAAAGCCCCGGGACAGACACATGCTCCTATTTTTTTTTACTTCACTTCACTTCAGGTCTGGGCATCTCACTAAATTCCAAAATCATATGCTATGCCTCCGCACACACACCCCAGCTCCTGGGGATGTACACACATCTCGGAACCATTTGGACATTTGGTAGTCTCCATAGGTCCCATTGCATTTTAGTCACGTTCGGGGCGGAAAAGTTATCGAAGATTTAAACGCACGTACAAGGGGCGGTGGGTAACTTGCAGCCCATACGAGTAAGGCTTACAGTGCGTTTCACACATTTAATTCGGTTTTTGGTTTATAATCAAATATGGATTAATTCTTTTTTAAATAAATATTTATTTAATTATGTATTAAATTTTTTAAAAAATTTTAAAATAAAATAAAATATTTTAAAATATTTAATAAGCCTGAAAAGTCATAAATTATAAAATTTTTTATTAATTTACAAATTCACAAAAAGGCTCCAAAAAGTATGTTTTAAAATAAATCACTTTTTGGACCTCATTTCAAGTGATTTAAAATATATTATTTAGCTTAGGCATAGTAAATGTCTTAAATTATTATTCAAAATGGTAAAAAATATATAAATTATTAAATTAAATTAAGTATGTTTTAAAATAAATCACTTTTTGGACCTCATTTCAAGTGATTTAAAATATATTCTTTAGCTTAGGCATAGTAAATGTCTTAAATTATTATTCAAAATGGTAAAAAATATATAAATTTTATCTTTAGGTCAACAAATGTGACTTGGAAATCGTTTTTAATGAATAAAACCTTCTAAAAGTAAGTAATAAATCATTGTAAAATAAATTTCTATATTTCTAATTTAAAAATATATGTATATCGCTTTATAGCCTTTTTTTTTGGACTAAATTTCATACAATTTCAAAAGCCTTACATTCACATATCGCACCTTACTTCAATACTAAAAGATACTTGTAGGAAAAACCAAAAGCCGTCATCAAATGCCGTGAGTTATTGTAAAACGTCGGCTTCTGTTCGTGTCTTCAATTGCGACTCTAATGCGGACGGGTCTATAAGTATATATATATAGATATATGTATATATAGGTTTATATGTAAGTATAGATTGACGATGGGGGGAAAATCGGTTGGGAAAACTCCGCAGACTCCCCAAACGATTCGCACGTAGCCGGGAAGCGAAAAAGTGCCAACTGTTTTGCTTGTCAAATTGAAATTAAAAGCCAAAATGCCTCAACTTGGCTGCCCTCCTCCATCTCCGCATTCTGCCGATTCCCAGTTGGAGTCATAGATATAACCTTTTTATAAAATCAATAAAACCCAATAAAATATATGCGAGTGTCTACTTCAGTCAGGCGGCAAAATTTACACTGGGAAAATGGTTGCTTTTTTTTTATTATTTTTATACATTATTTTATTTTTTATTTTTCTATAGTGCATTTAATTTAATTTTATTATTTTATTAATAATTTATATTTTTTTACTATTAAAAATATTTATTAAAATACTAAAAAGCTCGTTTTATTTAATTTAAATTTATTTGTATTTATTATTTAATAAATACATTTATTAATTTATATTATTAACAATTGAAAATAATTTATTAAAATATTTAAAAAATCAAAAACTTATTTATGAATTATTTTAAATTATTATTCATTTAATTTCTTACCTCTTCCATTTTTTTGAGTGCATCTACTGGCACGTAGCCAGTTTAGTTCAGTTTCTCAGTTCGGATTCCTTGGGTTGGGAATGACTACAGGCTTGGGGTTCAATGGGGGGTCCCCGAAGTTAGACGCAGAACTAGACCGAGGCGTAGCAGTTTCTGTGGTCAGCTTTTGGGGATTGTGATACTACTTCTGCGGTCGCGTGACCTTTGGCCCCAGCCTCGCTTAGAAAAATAACAAAAAAGAAAAAAAGAAAGAGTGAAGCCACACAACTTATTGTAGGATTTCTCAGTTTCTGTGTCTGGGTCAGTGGACGAGTCGAGACGAGGAGGATTTCCTGCTGCCTACTCTTCCGTATTTTTAGCATCTTAAAGTCGTTCCTAATGGGTATTTACAGTATACACACTCTTAATTTTTGTTTGTATATTTAAATAAATATTTCCTAACTTAATTAAATTGATAATTTGGCCAATCGGATTTCGTTGTTTCGCTTATTGGCACAACACATTCGCTCCTTCTCCAATTCGTTCATTCATTCATTGATGATTTAAGTGCCGTTTCAGCTTTCGGCAATCCTGTGGGATCCTGTGGCCTCCCCCCCACCTAAAATCCCCTTGAAAATCCCACTCCAATCCGTCCCCTCCTTGAAGCCTACCCCCAGCAAAATGCACCTCGCGGCATGCGAAACCAGTTTGGCAATTATTCATGCAGCCTAAACACAAAACAGAAGCCCCACAACGGCCTGCATATGTGTGTAGTGGTGAGAGTGTGTGTGTGTGAGTTTTGATGTGTGTGTGCGTGTCTCAGCGGGTGTGTGTGTGTGTGTGAGGGAGTCCATGTGGGTGCAATTAAACGAAACTGTCTATCTGTCTATCCGTCGACCTCATCTCATCTCCGCTTCCGCTCTTTTACACTCAAAAAAAAGGGGAAGAGTCTAAGAAAAAATAAAATTATATGTATAAGATTTATGAATAATATAAAAAAAAAAAAAGATTTATGAATAACTTAAACATATTTTAATATTAAATTAAAATAGGGAAAGGGGTAGAATCTTGGCAAAAATAAAAGGAAATGTAATATATATTTTGTTTTAATAATATAACTAATTTTTTATTTAATATAAATATTATTTAAAATGTAATATTATTTTTATTTAATATTAATATAATTAAATATATAATATTATTTTAATTTTATATTAAATTAAGTAAAATTATTTAAAAAAATATATTTTCTTTTATATTTTTCTGAGATTCTTTCCCTTTTTATGGTTTTATTTATTTATCTAAATTTATATAATTTCTTTTCTTTACTTTAACCTAAAGTTCTATCTTTATAATTTCAAAAGAGTCTAAAATTTTAATCTCAATTATTTTCGATTTACTTTTCTCAGTGCTTTTTGCGTTGTGTCGTCTTGCGTTTCTGTTGTTTAGCTGCGTTCGCGCAATTTTCCCATTTCCCGTTCGCTTATTAATGAATTTTCCAATAATTTCAGTTCAGCTAGGCGGCTGCTAGATGGTTACTGCGGATCCATGAATCCATGGACCGGGTATAGGAAGCATAGACCAGGGAGCAGGAGGCAGGAGGCAGTAGGCAGGAGGCAGGAGGCAGAAGGCAGGAGGCAGGGAGCAGGGAGCAGGGAGCAGGGAGCAGGGAGCAGGGTATCAGGATCCAGGGAGGAATGGGGATATACAGCTGTCCATGTGCTGCTGGCATTTTTGGTCGCACTTAGACTTATTGTTCGGGCCTTGGCAGGATATGGAAGGATCCGAGGGCATCCAGCGCTGCGTTTGCCATTAAATCATTTTATTTCGACGTTAGGCAGATGGTGAGGCACAGGACGAACGCATACGCAATGCTTCACACAGCCATTATCCTGCATTAAATACGGCAGCAAAGTCAGGGATGCATTTCTTGCTTTATTGCAGAGTTTTTTGAAGTAATTTGTTTAAGTTTTACTCACTTTTTTTCCTTGTTTTTCTTAAATCGAAGTCTATGAATTGAGTTTCCCTGATTTCTTCCACATGCTTTAGCCAAACTGGAACTTAATCAGCGGACAATAATAACCCAAGGCGATGTGTGCTTTGCTTCATAGTTTCCATTGCTGTTTTCCTTTATCCCCACCCCCTTATTTTCCTAACCCCTTGTTGGACTTTTCCCAGGAATCGCCTCAATCGCGCTCAACTTTCAATTGTTTGGGGAATTTCGAGAGAACGTTTTCTGCCATTAGTTGAGCTTGAGAAAAAAAAGGTAGAACACAGTGAAAAATTGAATTATCTCAGAAGTTTTTCATGAAATTTTAAAATAATTTAATTATATTATTCAGTATTAAATTATAGACATTTTTAAGGTTTTTTTTTTCTTTTAAAAGTATAGTAAAAATTAAAATAAAATTAAGTCCGTTTATAAATCGTTTGCTAATAATTTTTACAATATTTTTTTAACATTTTATTGTATTTTTAACTTAAAATATTATTTGTTTATTCCTTAAGTTATTAAACTTATATATTTTATACAACAAAATCTATAATATATCTATAATTTTCATTAAAAACATTAGGAATATTTATAGTGTAAAAATTGCAGGAAAATGGTGCTTGGAAAAAAATGTGCCTGCAAATTCGGGGAATCCCCCATGGTTGTGAATTAATGTGAACACTGTTAATGTTAACTTGGCGTAATGTATGTTTGATAAGTTAATTTTCGTTGCTGGGGAAAATCGACGAAAGAGGGAAGGAAACCCATAAGAAAACGTTCGGCTTATCATTAAAGGCATTGGGAAACGATTCCCATGGCAACAAAGCCATTAAATCGCTTTGTGTGTGTGTGAGTGTGTGTGGGTTGGAAAATCGAGGGAAAACTGTGTGTGTGGGATAGGGTGGCATTTCTACGTTCGCTCCCATGACCTCCAAAAAGTAAACCCCACTCAGTCACTCATCGTCATTGATCCAATCATTCATTTTCTGTGGGGTTCAAAGGGCAGGACATTTTGATTGTCCAGTAAGTGTATCCAGGAGGGGAGGATCAGGAAACGGGAAAGTGAGGAACGGTGAAGTGGGTAACGGCCCAGTGACCCCCAACCCTGGGCAGACAAAAGCTGACAGTCAGTCATTTATCCATTTAACACAGTGGGTCTGAGCAATATTAGGGAATTTTCTTCAATTAAATCTTATTAAATTTAAGAAATACATCTTTAGAACGTAAGAAATTATAAAAAAATGTATTAAAATATATTAAATTAAAAATATTTATGTGAAGTTGTGCCACAGGAATTACAATTTTTAATACCGTTTAAAAGTGTGTTGCAAAATGCATTTGATAATGTATCATTGCATTCTTTTATGCTCTTTTTTAATGAAATTTTAAATAACAAATATACATAAAATCTTTTAAAAATTTTAATTTAATTTTTAACTTTCTTCTTTGTTTAAAAAAACATTTGTACTATAAAATATATACAAAAATTAAATCTTATACAATAAAACCCCATTTTGTGGCCACTGTTCTAGTGTATCTGCCAAAGACCATCGATGATTTGTTTTATTTTTATTTGATTTACTTAAGAAATCGAACGCTTTACGATTTTGATTTGCGCTCGTTGTGTTTGCTTATGAAAGTGCTACTTACCGAGCCACAATGGATCCCCATATCGAAACCCTACTTGGCCACGGGAATAACCGCAAAAGCTGACTGCAGCTGGCATTCCGAGGGTCCTGGTACTTGGTACTGGTACTGGCCCTGGTCCTGCCAATCCCTTCTCTCCCCTCTTTATACCGAGAACCGAACCCCATAGAATTACCAGTTTCAATGGCAATAGCAATTCCCCTGCCAACTCCCAAGTGGCTGGTGTCGTTGCTCGCTTCGCTTCTGTTTGGGTTTGGTTTGGTTATGGGTTGGCTTTTGGCTGATTACACTGTGAAAAAAATGGTTAAATCTCTAAATTGTATATTATATCAACTTAAAAATAAAGAAATCAATTATTTTTTACTTGCTGGCTTGACTAATACATTTTCTTTCAAGTTGATTACTTCAAGAATATATATATTCTGATTTGTTTCTATATTTTCTGCCAGTGTATGCCTTTCGTTCGGTTGCTTGTTATCCTTTACGCGCGAGGACTCGCTGGTAATCAATGAAATTACTTTTTAGTTCAAGGCGAGCCAATAGTGTTGCGAAATGAAATTATTGAGAGAAGGGTGGAGCTGCCATGTCAGGCAGAGCCACTTTCTTCCCGGCTTTTACCGCCTCCTGCCCGCCGCCGCCGCCATTTCTCGGAGCTTGCTAATGAAGTGTTGCCAAGGACTTGGGGGAGGCGTGAGATATTGGCGGGACATGCCAGCTCACATTTTTCAGTTATTCGGCTTTTCTTTTCTGCTTTTGCTACTCTTTCCCTTGGTTTTTCTTTCGCTTTTCTTTTTTTTCATTTTTTTTTTCGGTCGGGTTGGGCGTTGCATACATTTGCGCTTAATGGCTTTGGGGAATACCGATGACGTTTATAGTCGACAGCATCCACAGCTCTTTGCCTCCTTGGGGAAATTTGCTTTTGAAAGTTTCCCCGCTGCCGCAGAAACACTTAAAGCCCCCCCGCTCAAAGAAAATGGCCTGGACATAAAGTCAGGCACAATCTCTGAGACTGGACAATAACTCTTTGACGGTCAATGAGCTGCTGATGGATGATACCCATTTTATACCACCAAATGTGCCATTGTCAACGTTTCGAGATGGATGATGGACACAAAATTGCATGCTAAGAAAATATAAATAATAATAAACTATATTCTAGAGATTGTTTTAGTAGTTGGAGGAGCTATGTCCGGCTTGTTTAATTTGTAGTAATTTCTTACATTTACGTTTGACATTTCCCTGGTCGCGTTTTCAATATCGATGTCAGCAAGTTGCGGCAGTAAATTGAGCTCAGCAAATTACTGCAAGTACAGTGGAGTCTCAATAAAAAAATAAGAAATAAAAAAAGGAATTTGGAAAACTTTTGAGTTAAAAATTTAAAAGGAAATTCTTTCAAAATTTCTCTTAATGAACATTTTAAACTTTACCTCTCCCTGCTTTAATTACGAAAATATATGTTTTTGTAAACGATTTTTGCTTGTTTCTTTATCTTGATGTCTCACTGTACCTGTCCGGATGATTGACTCTGGCCGCGGGGAATTTGGAGGCGGAAAGATGCCTGCCAGGCAGGCGGCTTGTCTGACAGGATGCAGGAGGCTGGCAGCATTCAGCAGGCAACATGCAGCTGGAGCCAGGCAGTCAAGGGTTAAACGGGTCACAGGGCGGTTGACAGTTGCAATTAATGCGGCAATTGCAGTTGAGTTTTCTGCTGCCGACGAAGATGAGGCAGCACCGGCATCAGCGGGATCAGGAGGAGCATAGCCTTCATCTCCATGTCCATGACGATGTCGATGTTGCTGCTGATGAGTATTTGCAGCTACAGCTCCTGCTCCTGCTCCTGCTCCTGCTGGAGCTTATGATCCTTCGCCTGCCTGCCTGCCTGCTGTATCCTATCTCCTGTCTCCTGTCGCCTGTCTCCTGCTAATTGGCATGCATCAATGCATCGATGACGTTTATTAGCCGTGCTCAGACGCTGTCAAGGGGCCTCCAAAAATGGGCGGTACGGCATACCAGGGAATTGCACTCTCCGATGACGTTATTGTGTGCGCAGTGCGGCAAATTAAGTTAATTTGATTTAATGGGCAACGCGAGCAGGATGGATGAGGGACTCACAGGAGGAGGAGGAGTAGAAACAGGAGCAGGAGGGCCAAGTGCTGTTCATATTGTAATAATAGCAATGCTTCACTGACGATCTGCTGATTTGCCATGGATAAGCTGGACTCTTCGAGGGCTCCTCACAATGCGGACTCAATTAAAGCGAAGTTTAATTGGGGCAAATTCCTAGTCGTGGCATTTTCTACGCTCCAGCGAATGGAGCTCGAGTGGAGGGGTGGTTATGAATTAATCAACAGCTTTTTGAGCTGGTCAATTTAAAGAAAAAGACAAGGATGCTGTAGAAAATTATAAATATTATTAAGAAAAATAAAAGTTATACTAAGGCAACTAGTCGTATGAGTGATTAGGTGACAAGGAATATTACGTATACGTAACTTATATCATTCAAACTGAGGGAAACTTATTGTTTTTCAACAATAAACAAATAGTTTCTTAAGCTTTCAAAAGGACTGAAATAAATAAAATATTTACCAAAGGACAACTAGTCGTATGAGTGATAAGCCTCTGAGGAATATCACGTACACGCAACGTATTTCTGTTAAATATTATTTATTATATATTTTTATTTATTTTTTATATTTATTTTCTCTCACATATATAATGTTCTTCCTTTGGCAACTAGACGTATAAGTGATAATCGGCTAAGGAATATTAAGTATACGCAACGTATTCCCTCCTAATATATATTATTAAATAATTTATTTCCTTAAAATACCGAACTTTCAAATGAACTCTCAAATACCTACCATTTTTCCTAAGCCAACTAGTCGTATAAGTGATTATCTCATGAAGAACATCACGTATACGCAACGTATTTCTTTCAAATACAAGTGCTGCTGGTAATTTCTTGCCCAAGAGCCTCGAAAAACTCTTTTTAATTGACGGAAATTAGAGTCCCCCCCCTGCTCTATAATCCAGAATTTCAGCCATGGATAAGGTCTTCATTAGCCCCCGGAGATGTAAACATTCGCTCAGGTATCTACGTTCTGTTCCACTCGCTTGTCCCTCAAAAGCCCTTGCCGCTCTCTCTATCTCTCTCTGGGGGCCCTCTTCTACCTGCTTATGTGGAATATTCTTTGGGACACTGATTTAGCCGCTGTCGTTTCTGGTTCTCTGGTACTGGTACTGGTTATTTTTCTTGTTTCTTGTTTCTTGGCCCACTTGTTGTCGTCATCAGGTCGAGTGGCAGCATTTAATGAGGTGCAAATGAGCTTGTCTTGGCTTCAGCATCAGCATCACCTCGCATCAGCATCAGAGGAACCCGCGAAGAGAGAGAGAGAGAGAGAGTCGGAGCACTTTAAAAAGAAATTAGCTGCCAGGAGTAGGCCAAGTGGCAAAAGAACCCAAGGAGCAGAAGCCTCAAGAGGACACTGTGAGCTTAAGGGAATTCTAGGGAAAATCTAAAAAAAAATTATGTATAAATATTAAAATTAAGTTTTTTCTTATATTTTTTATATATTTAATATTTTTAAAAGAAATACATTTTTTTGCTTTGTTGAATTTCTTTTGTAAAATTTTTATATATTTTTTTTTCAGTGATTCTTAGCTTTTAAGATGAAGAGGTAAATGTTGTTGCTAATTTCCCCACTTGCTCTGCTCTTGTTTTTATTTTTCTCTCTTTTTTTATTTTGTTTTTCTTCAACTGTCGTCTGTCTGTCTGTCTGCATGTCTCTAGAAATTTTACATATTTTCTATGGGAATTACCATAGACACATGGCTTTCCTGGGGTTTCTTTCCTGCTTTTTTTTTGCCACCCCCTCCGCACGTAGTCGTGGGTACACCCACTTAACATGATAAGCGACAAGACACCTAACATGTTCAACACGACACCTTCACGACAGCAACGACAGGCTCCTGAGATCCTGACGATGATGTGAAGGGGGAAGGAAAGGACTTGGTGATGCCGTGACTGCTGAGTACTCAGCTCATTTATGGCCAGGACTTTGAATTGGCAAGTTGGATTTATTAAAAAAATAAATAAAATTCAAAATCACAAAAAATTATAACAAAATCAGAAGAAAATGTATTTCAAATTAGCTAATAAAAGTCCTATTAATATGGTACTTACTCTGACAACTGACTTAAAGTCTAGCTTGGCTGGCTACCCCGCGGAAAAACCTTACATGGCAAGCAACTTGAGATTGGGAAAAGGCAAGGAGAGGGTGACAGGGACATATGCAAAAGGTGTCCTGTCGCGTCCCTGTCGCCGTCTACCTTTCGTTTGGTTTCACCTGCTGGTGACTTGCGGCTATGCGTGTCTCTGCCTCTGAGTCTCTGCCTCTGTCTGTGGCAGGACTTTTGCGGCAGGACTCCTACAAACCGCACCGCACCTCTATCCCTGCTCCACATGTCATATTAAGCAAGTGGCGGTGTACGTGTGCGGCATAACTTGCCGCCCCAATTATCTATTTTGCGACAAACATTTGTAAACCTTTTTTTCCCCTTTGACTAATTAGTGGGGTTTCCCATTCAATTTAACGGGTTTTAAGCGGATTAAATCAACACACAGAGGCATTAACTAGTATGCAAATGCCTTAAAAGGCAGTGAAAGTTAAGAAAGTGCTGCTTTGAGTGAACTTAAAAAGTGCAAGAAATAAATATAAGCACTTTGTTTGAATCGAAATCCATTTGAATTGTTTTTAAATGGAATTTCCTGGCGGAATTGTTTTAATTATAAATTTTATCAACTGACATTTAGTCAATTTTATTTTCAAAACACACTTGAATTTCATTTTCCATTTTCTTCAAAATTAAATTGCCAAACAGACTTAACTGAAGTGGAAAGAAAACGTCTTTTCTCTAGACTTTTTTGAGGAGTAATTTTGCTTGCAAGATGCAAGACAATTTAATTGCATTCAATGAAATATTACCCATACGCCTCGTTGCAAATATACTAAATAAATATTTCGATATGTGTGCACTTTAATGGGCAATCAATAAATTAAAAAAAAAAAGTGTCTTTCTGGTTGGCAAGACGATTTTCTAATTATTTTTCGCAATGGAAATGCCTCCTGCACAATGCCCCTCTGTCTGTTTTATTTTTTCTGTCTTTCTATATATATTTTAATTTCTTTTTTACGAAAATGTATGCTCTATAAATTGTCAAACCACAATGTGTGGGGGTTACACAGGAACCAAGCCGCAAAACGATTGAATGCAACCGCGCAACGTTTTGCCACTTTTTACACTTGTCTACAGTATTTTAAATATACTTTTGCGGTCAGTCCGAGGTACGAAAAAACCATATCTATGACAGGGAAAAACATTTACCTTAATCAATTTTTAGTAAACGAATTTATTTCAAGTAAGAAAAAAGGTTCAAAGTAAGCAGGTTAAATAGGTAAAATGGGAATTATGGTAGTCTTAAAGCTTTTCTAGATTATAATATTTTTTTAATTAAAAATTTGGATATACATTTTATATAGTATTTAAAATTAATTTTATTTTGTACTTTAAGACAAAATAAAGTATTTATTAATAAAATCGCAGCATTTAGAATTTATTAAATAATTTAAAGAACTATAAAAGAAAATTTTAAAAATAAACATAAACTCAAAAGCTTATCTTAATTAATTCTTAAAAAATATTTAAACCATTATTTAAAGCCTCAACTTATTTTATTTTTATAATTTACCAATCACAGTTTATATATACATATATACCTTTGATACCCTGTAACCTGTAAAACATAACCATTGTGATATGTACATAGATCGAAAAGCCACCTCCGGCTACCACTTCCATTTATTTACTGTTTTTGGTGACATTTTTTTTTTGTTTTGTTTTTACTTCCATTTTTTTTTTGTGCTGCTGTTTCTGATGCTTTAAGCTACACAAATTGCATAAGGTCGGCTGAGGAGGGGGGGCTGAGGGGGTGGCTGACGAGTCAATGACTCGGAATGAACACCTTTAAGCCGCTTAGAAAATTGCAATGCCCAAAAATCACATCACAGCGAAGCGGAGCGGATCGGCCAACAACAACAATGGTTCGACATTTTTCCAGTTGTCGTGGGACATGACATTGCATAGGGCACGGCCAATGCACTGAGAGAAAATTCTGTGGATTTTAAGGCTAAATGAGAGCTTAAAGTTTGGACAATAAAAAAGAGTTATAACTTATTACTTTAACTAATTAATTATTAAATAATTACACCTATAAATAATTTAAACTCTCTACTGTCCTCTTAATTTCTCTTTTTATTTTTAATGGAATTTTTCTCAGTATATTTGCAGTTGGTAACTTTGTTTTTCCGGGTCCCTCTGTTGCATTCGCTGTAGCCCAAAAGGATTTCCAAATCAATTTGATTTGCCAGAGGTTAGTGTGTGTGTGTGTGTATGTGTGTGTAACAGCGGCACAGGGAAAATGGAAAAGCCGAAAGGAGCGAGTGGAGCGGAATGATGGGTATTGCAGGGAAGTTTCAGGTCCGCAATCAATATGCAATACTGTTGCCCATTGTCTCTCGCTTTTTGATTTCGTTTGCTTTTGTCAATTTCCACGGGCCGCCTCTTGCTGGATTCCTTGTTGGATTTTTTTTTAGTCCCTGCGGTCCAGTCTCCGCACTCTTTTTTTTCTACATTTTTTGTTTTTTTTCTTTCAGTTGTTGATTTTGTTTGCTGCAGAGATTTCATTGCTCGGACTGGCTTTGTTTGCTAAAGTTCAGTTGTGTTCAAATCCATTCCCACTACCACGCCCACTACCATTCCCACTTCCACTTCCTCTCAATTTCCACTCCCTTCCAACTCCCCCTTCCAACTCCCACTTCCACCCAACTCCCACTCAACTCCCACTCCCATTGCCATTCTCTCTCTCTCTCTGCAAAATCACATTTGACTTGGCATTTTAATGACGTTGACTGAAACCGAATTCCATTCGTTACATGCTTTCGTTGTTAACAAACCAAATTAACATTGTTGTAATGTCCACTATTGGACATTATCAGTAAAAATCATTTGTACAAATTTAAACTTTATCGAAAATTTGTTATACATTAAATTAAGGTAGAATTAGCGATTGTAAAACATTTAAAAAGGTAATTTTTGTAACAATTTCTATATTCAAAAGTTTTTGATTTTGATTTGCTTACAAAAATATGGTTACATGACACCAGATTTTAAAATATTTAATATATGTTTTGGGAATATACATAAAATTAAGGAGAAAACTTTTTATAGTATTTTAAAATTAAGATAAGGAAATTAGAAAACCTTCAAAAAAGTCAATTTTTATAAATTAATTTATTTAAATATTTGTTTTTTATTTCCCAAGTAAATTATAACATTATGACACTACCATTAAATATAAGAATTATTTTTTTTAAGGTTATATACAAATAAATAAATTTTATTTTTGTATTTACAAGGCATTATTAAGTTAAAATTTTCTTTTTGCTTTCATTTATTAAAGTTTTAACACTATAAAAATCCCAATTAAATTAAAAAGTAATTATTAAAGTTTAATTAACCCTTACAGTCTTATAATTTCCCTTAACTAATTTCCCTACATAAAAATCATCCTTGATAAACTTTTAATGCTCAACTTCTATTATTCAAAACTTCATTTTATTTCATTGTAAAAACAATCTATTTCTCCCTAGTGATCTTTTTCATTGCCAGAATGTTCACAAATTATTCGATAATAGAAAATCAAATTGCAACAAATTCGCACACAATTGCAACAAAATAGAAAGTGTAGAAAAAAATACAAAAACAAAAAAAAAAACAATGTGAGAAATACTAAAGAAGCAACCGAAAATAAAGTGAATGCCATCAGCAAGACACCATTGCGTCAGTTCGATTTACCCCTATTTTTACTTGAGGGTTCCGAAAACACTTACGGGGAGGGGACAGGAAGGAGACAGGAGGGAGACTGAAGGGAGACAGGAGGGACATTGGTAGGTTTTAGTCTAAAGGGCAACAATGTTGTCGCATTTGTAACTGTCTTGCAGGTCTCTCTCGGATATCATTCCAGCACAGAGGAAAAATATATATATAATTTAAATATTTATAAAGGAATTTCAATTGATTTTGAGAGTAGGTATTATATTTTAGAACTTAAAAAATAAATTAATATATTTTCTGATTTTTTTAGTAGATATTTTAAGGTAGACTAAATATGTACATAAGGATTTCAAATATATAGAGAAATTTAAAATGATTTTGAAAGAATTATGTTCTTGAACTTAAAAGTATAATAAATACCCATTGTTTTTCTTAGTATTTATTTTTAAGTGCCATATAGTACTATAAAATATTTATTTATAATATTATTTATTATATTTATAATTTAAAATAATTTTTAAAAATAATTGATAAAGAATCCCTTGAGGTACATTTCTTTATTAATTTTTTACTATTCATAAACTTATTTATAATTTATTTATAATTTTTTAACAATATATTTTCTTGCTGTGCCTCCGGCAGATGCAACACTTTGCTATTGTGGAAAATCGGTGGGTAAAAGGGAAAGGGCTTTTTTCCCACCAAGCACATGCAGCGAGTTAAAGAATTCCAATCAGCAGGGCCATTGTTCTTGAGACATTCGCCCTGCAAAATTGAAGATAATTGAAGTGTAAAACGTTCGAGAGAGCGGAAGTGCAGCAGTCAGCAAAAACGGGGGAAAACCCTCTGCACTGTTGTATTGTTATTGTTGTTTGTGCTGATGCCCAGGCATATTATGCAATACAATTTTTGGCCACTGAGGCTTCCCCTTTTACCCCCTCCCCCTTTAGTCAAACATTTTTGAGTCACGTCTGTCGTCTGTCGAATGCGGAAATGATGAGACAAAAGAGACAAGGACATACACACACAGAAGGGTCTAAAGAGACTGTAGGGAAGAGCAGGACACAAGGACAGCAGGACGATAGGATGACAGGACGGCAAGACGTTGGAGACCACAGCGCAAATGGAGGCCAGCAATAAAACTGTTTACTGCATGGACACTGCAACACACTGGCCAAAAACAACAAAATGCACTGAAAGATAAAAAATTATGTTAAAAATATTAATCCGCTTCAAACGTTCTTTTTCTCTTAAAAATCATAGAAAAAATCAGACTTTATCATCAATAAAAAAATATATAAAATATTATTTAATTATATTGTGTTATTTTTTTTCAGTGCATTTAGAAAAATAAGAATCTGAACAATGGCAGCAATATGAAGGGCAAGAATAAGAGCTGCAAAAAAAAAGTGCAGCAAAATAACAAAACAACGATATGCAAATCGCTGACAACGAAGTGAGCAAACAATCCTTGCACCGAATCCTTTTGTCCTGCCAATGCCAATGCAATTGCCAAATTGCCAACGTAATAAGAAACAAGGAAAAGATTGGGGACAGCAAAAAAAAAAAAAGGAAAAACCAAAAGAAAAAAAGGATATACTACTTCAGTAACAGCGATAGAGCAGAAGGAAAACTTGTCTTTTTTATAGGCAATTTTCAAGAGGAAAAGGAATGCCTTAAATATTTCATTATATTTCCTAAATACCATTTAAATCAAACTGATCAAAAACTGCAACATCAACATAATAGTAATAACAAAGAAAACGTGCCAAAAATTGAATATAAACACACCCAATAAAAAAAAGATAAATTTAAGGAAATCAAAACAAACACAACATGCAAAAAAAACGAGGAAAATTGCACAACGACAGAGCACAAAAAGTAGCTTTGCTTTTGTGATTGAAGCTACCCTCAGGGTTTGGGCACGGGCGCCACATGTATAGGGTAGAGGGGGTGGGAAAATGCCACGAGCGGCGGTGGTTAAAAAGAGAGGCGGAGAGGGGGGTCGCAGAACGGTAATATTTCGCTTTCGGCGGCAATGTCGTTGGAAGCGCAACTCAGATTGGCAACAGTTGTATAAACGATGCCGATGTTTACCTCATAATATGTTGAGGGGTGGGGAGTGAGGGGTGCGTACATGTCCTTGTTGTTTACTGCTACTGGAGGGAAGGAGAGGGAGGAAGGGAGCTTTGGGAGGAGGGTAGCTTCGGGGGAGGGTAGCTGCTTTAAACAGCAACAATACAGAATGTAGAGAGAAGAGGTTGTAGTTCAATGGAATATTTAAAAAATAACTAAAATATATATTGAATTTTTCATTTTACTAAATATTTCTATTTCTATTTTCTATATTTAAAAAGTTTATTTAATAAAGTGCTAATGCTGATTGCTTAATTACCATCAAATTGATTCAATTTCCCATATTCTGAGTTCTTCAAAGCCCCGATTTAGTCATTCCCTTGGTTTTTTTTAATTTTTTTTGCCTTTCACTTCATAGTGCATTCTGGCACTTTTTCGATATTTCCTTCAATGTTCCGGCACACAGGCTTTTCCGGCTGCTGTTGTGTCCCTTTTTTGAGAGAGGCAACTCCCCAGAAAATACCAGAAACATCTGTCACTCTCAATGGCTCATCCTCTGCCATACCGCTAGCCCGCATAGAAAATCGTGTTGAGCGTGTTATCCACTTTTGGACGCTTTTGCCGCTTTTTCCAGAATTTTCTCCTCCTAGTTTTTCCCAGTCAAAACCTACACCCTCACCACCGCCTGCTTCCGCTTGCTTAAAGTCAACGATGCGTTTGGTCCTGCAAAAGGATTCCTGCTGTCAGCAGGTGACTGCCCAAGGGGGCGTGCCACATCCGAAAGGACACGCTGCACACTCATGTGTGTATTTTCATACAATTCGCTGACTGGCAGGCAACAAAAACTAAAAAAAAAAAAAAAAAAAAAAAAACAAAAAACAAAAAACAAAAAACATGGAAAAAAACAGTGGAATAAACGTACTGTTTTCACTTTTCCCAGATGAACCCTGTCCACTCCACAGGTACAAGTACACATCTCTATATATTGTATATATACTATATATATTCATATAGTTTCATTTCAACTCGATTGTTCAGGCTTTATTTTTGCGGCTGTTTGCGGCAGCCAAAGCGGAAATGCGATTTAAATTATTTGATTTTCATTTTTGTGGGCGATCTTGTTATTTCTGCCCGTTCTCTCCGGTGCTTTGTCTATATTTTTGGTCACATTTTTGGTGACATTTTTATAGGAAAATAATATAAAATGTCTAACAATGGATATTATATTTAGTATCTCTTCATTTCTAGCTTCTTTGGGATTCCTATATATTTTTTAAAACGCTTTGCAAGTCTAGTCGATTTTCGACTTGATTGGATTGCCTCTTTGACATTCCTCTCAATTTAGATATACTATAGACCCAATATTTAGAGGTCAAGAAATGGTTTAAAATAAAATTAAAATTGTAAATTTCAAAATTAAGTGTATTTTATAATTCAAATTTATCGCCTAGCTTTTACATCTGTTTTCACTTGCCTTTGTTTTCCATTTTCCACTTTCGTTGCCTCCTAATGATGGCCACTTCAGTGCTTCCGGTGGGGAAAGAGCGCAAAGGCAAAAAAAAGGGAAAAGCCAGAAAGGAAAGCTATTGGCATTGGCAACAGCATCAGCATCAGGACCTGGCCAAGACAAAAGAGGCGTGGCAGAGGGCGGAGGCTAAGGCGGAGAGCGAGAGAGACGGAGGACGAAGGCTTTTGGGGGCTGGACTGGCGTGAATGTAGCTCGTAAATTTGTTAGTTTATTAGCGCAATTTCCGTTGCTAATTAATTTTCAGGCCACACATACACAGAGACAAATACAAACGCCCGAGCGAACACTGGAAGAAATTAAAGGGAACTTTATATATATAATTGTTTTATGATTATATGAGTAAATTAAAATTAATTATTTAATTAATTAAATTATAAAAGTATTAAAATTTTAAAATGTATTATTTGAAAGCTTTATAGAATTTATAAAAAATATTTTTGAATATTTTTGAATGTTGTATAGTTTTTAAATTATTTTAGAGCTTCATAAGTTATGTTTGGATAACTTTAAAAATTAATACAATTGTCTTTTTTTTACATTTTTGAGCATTCTAAAATTTAATAAAATGAATTTACAACTAGTAGTTTTTTGTTTAAAGATTCTAAATCTTTCTAAAATATTTAAAAATTATTTTCCCAGTGCACTTAAGAATATGAGAGCGAAAGAGAGGAAAGCAGTGATGGCCCTCTCAGTCTGGTACTAGAAGAGATATTAGTGACATGCAGTTTGCACTTTTTAAAACGCCGGAAAGTGGCTGGGGGCCAGCAGATGGCGGGGCCAAAAGGATGCATCAAGGATGCATCAAGGATGCTGTGGTTAGCAGCAGGGAGGGGATTTACTTTTTGCTTTTGCCAGCCAATTTGCTGTGCTGCATATTTCTAATTAATTAAGCTGCCTGCAGCAATGTAGGTACGCTATATAAATAAATCCATGTCAATATACAGCAGACATATATATTATATATACACATATATATGTATATGTGTCAGCGCACACCTAAATATGAAAATTTTCAATTTCCGGCCAATGTCTTAGCTAACAAGAAAGGCGGCTACATGTCGTATACGTAATATCGTAATACTCTATGGAACTTTGTTAAACAAATTATAATAAAAAGAATAATAACAATAAAAATATAATAACAAATGTTGATAAATTAAGTGAATAATTTAAAATAATTAATTAAAAAAAGATCAAAGCTAGAAATAAATTTTAATCATAATAAAATTGTTTAAATAAATAAATAATTTATTTAAAAAAAATGTTTCTTGTATTATTATACCTTTACTTTTAAAAATATAATTCTAGAAATTATGTTGTTAGACAAAATAAATTCTTAAAATATAAAAAAAAAAATTTGTAATTATATAAAACCTAAAATTTACCTTAAAAAATACTTTTCCAAGGAAAAAGTTTACTTGTCAATCAAGAAAGTGAGGCCTGCTTGCCGTCTTTATTTTTATTTTTTTATTTTTTTTTTGTATTCCAGCTAAAGCTCTTGGTTTTCGTTGATTATTTACTTTGTCCTTATTATGCTCTTCAAAGAGTGTGGTTTCTATATAAAAACAAAATCAGACTAAAAGCAGCCAACGAAGGCGGCCAGCGACGACGAGCTATAAATTATAATTTCCAAGACATGTTTTCGGCACATGGGAAGTGGTGGCCAGGGGTCCAGGGGTCATCCAGGGTGGATGGTTCGAAAGGGAGGGGGGTTGCAGGGGGGGTGGGTTGTATGACTTTGACAAGTTTTGATGATGTGTGCCCGGCATCTCCTCCTGCTTCCCTCCCCTTTTTCACTTACTCCCTGATGTAGGCAACATTTTTCAATTAACAAACGAACGAAAAATGTATGACATGCCACCACACATAGACACTCTCATAGACACACACATACACACTCACAAATGCACTGAGACAAAATAATATCATAAAATTTAATTATATATAGAATATATTTTATATACTTTCAATAAATTAATTATTAAAAATTATTTAATTAAATAAATATAATTTTTTTTTTTTTAACAAAAGTATATTTTAATACCTATGTATTTTTTGTGTCTTTTTCTGTCTGTGTTTATCCACTAATACTCCTATGGCAGCCACTCGACATGAGAAACGGTGCCAGGCACCTCCTTCGGTTCCCCCTCCTTCGTTATCCTCTAACACCATGCCCCGCCACCCGCCACCCACTCCCTCTTTGATATACATCATTTTTCATAGGCTTTCAGCCATTTCAGCTTTCCCCCCTTGCATTTTCCACCACCGCAGGAGCTTCGGAATCGAAGCGCCAAAAACATCCTGTCAAAAGAGTGGCGACAAAAGGAGGGGAGGGGTAGGCGGAGGATCAGAGGGTAACTAACTAACTAACTAACTAACTAACAGCAGTCTTACGGCTAAGAGTATCGAAGCGAAGAATACCCTGGAATATAGTTTATATTAAAGAAAATTATGTAAACTTACAATTTTATTTTGTAAGAAGTCCTTAAATTATTATTTAGTTCATACTTAACATTATTTAAAATTAAAAAATATATATTATTAAATATATTTTAGCTTACAAAGTTAGGAAAATATTAGTATTAATTATAAATTATTATTTTAAGGCTAAGAATACCATGGAAAATATTTAAATGCCAAGGAAAATCTTTTCAATTTTAAATAAAATTTATAAGAAAAATTCGTAAATTATTACATATATAATTAGTTTTTATTTAACAATAATTTTAATATTATAAATAAATATTACTAAATATTTTTAACCTAAAAAACTAAGAAAAATAATAACAAAAAAATTATAAGAATTTTTACAAGTAAATAACACAACTAAAACGACTTGAAAAACCTTGCTACCGTTGTAATAAAAGGGCAGATTAGGTATATATGTATGTCTAAGTATACATATATACTTATATATTTATATATATGTATATATATAGCCAGATGTATGGCAATGTGTCTGGGGGTTCTGTGTGATGTACTTGTGTCATTCGTTTCGCCTTGGCAAAATGACAAGCGAAATGTTTTCTGCCACAAAATTTCATTTAGAAAAAGGGTTATTAATAATACCGAATATGACGCTGGGTGGCCATTATAGCATACATTTATGTATATATGTACATGTTTCTCTTTTTGTTCTCGGTGTATGTATGCTTTTTCGGCTTGTCCTTTTTGGGCGTTTTGTGGCGCGCTAAACACCTGCTATTTTATGATTTTATTAGGCACTCAACACGCCACACGAAAAGGTCTTCTTCGGCGTCTAACCTGACATGTGAGTAACGAACTCCTAGCCCAAGCTCAAATGGGATGTTCGTGTTTAAAGGTGACCTAGGTGGGTCTAACCAGGAGTTTTTTGGGAAATAAAGAGCAAGATGTAGAGACGGTTGAGAATATATATATAAATATATTTATTTAAGATGATTATAGAAGGTTTGAGCATGTTTAGTAATCAACTGAGGAGTATACAGGAAACTCTAGGTAAACCCTAGAAATTATTTTAAAAATTTTATTAAGCCCAAGAAGACTTATTAGAATTATAGAAATATGCTTAATGAAGTTTGTAAAAAAGATCTTCAAGGAAAAAAAATATAAAACAATATTACTACCCATATAAAATACTATATAAATGCCTAGTTTTAAGAATATATGGAATTCCTATTGTTTTTTACCACAAAAATCCTTTTTTTTACATTTAAATAACTTTTTAAAAAATACTTATTTATATTTAACACCTATTGTACATCAAAATAATGCTCTAAACACTTCCAAATAAAGTACTTTAAGGGCCAAAACTGTCACTAGCCTTTGTCCATTTGTATAGGCAACCCCAAACCCAAAGAGTGTGGGCTCAAAGTGAGGCAGGAGCTCAAAGTGGGGCAGAATCAGGACCTCAAAGTGGGCTGGGACGGACTGAAACTCGGGATTCGGGTTTGGTTTCGGCACAGACGGCGACTGCCCGGCGGTTGTATAAACGTTTTTCCATAAATAAACTACCAAACATAAAATATGCATATGAATGCCTGGCCTCCACTCACTCACTTGCTCACACAAAAGGCCAGCCAGCCAGCCAGCCACTCATACTGGCACATAAATTTAAATTGATTCAGCCCCACAGCACACACACGTACGCACACTGAGCGAAATTGTGAAACTCGTAGCAATTTTCATGTAATTAACAGCAACACGTGCAGCGCCTTCGCTGACAACAGAATTAATAAATTAATAAGCGAACTGTTGGCCAATCAAAGGGAAAAATCGAGCGAAAAACAACCGCAACGATAATGAATAACAACTACGGATTCAGTAACAGAAATAACCAAGAGAAATTTGCATAAATATTTACAAAACTACAAAGATTTTAAGACCAAAAAGAAAAGATGTTAAAGTAGGGGAAAATGCTGAAGATAATATTGATAAAATATCTAACCCTCAAGCAAAGATAACACATTTTAAAAAACATTTAAAAAATATATATAAAACAAACAAATAAACATAAAGAAAAACCAAATGAAAACACCTAATAAACTGCAAAGATTCAACGACACGAAATAAATGCCCAGCACAAGGCAAACCACCCACCTTTTCCGTTTTCCTTTCACATAATTAATTTCCAACTTTTCCAACAAATTTCGCTCGAAATTATAATGATTTTATTTTTGTGTTGTTGTTGTTTTGCTGGTGAAAATTTCCGGACCATAAAAAGCAAAGAACATATTCAAAACAAACATAATAAAAAGTAAAAAAAAAAGAAAGTTGCCCAAAAAAAAAACGCCAGCGATGATTTCCTTGGAGACAAATTAGCAAAAGCAGTTGACACACGCACACCGCAAATGTTTTCTCCGAGGTTTTTCCGCCAGAGGTTTTCCTTGGGAGGAGGTTTTCTCTTTTGGTCAAACATTAATAAACTTGCCCGGAGTTGGAGTCGGAGACGGAGCCCGAAAAGTTCAGGTCAAATGCTGCCACAAGCAATTTGGCATTTGTCTTTATTAAAGTGTCCTGCCTGTGTGTATGTGTGTGCGGATCCTTTATTTTCCCCGGAAATAGTGGAAAGTCCTCTGGCTCGGCCAAGCATTTCCGGTTATCTTGGCATCGCCTGGGTCGTGCTCCTCCCTTGGAAATAGTTTCACTTTAGTTGTCCTTAAAGTTCGCTGACAGGTGGCGGGGCTAAGAAGACTTATAAGTATACAAATAAAAAGGAAACAAAATCATTTTTAAGAATGTAACAACTTGAAAAAGTGTCCTCTACAAAAGTATTGAATAAAAATAAGCAATTTGAATGGTTTTAATAGTTTCCCTTTCAGTTTAAGCCACAAAACTTGCCTGAACTCGGGGAGAAAGAAGTGAAAATAAAATGAAATACATTGAAAGATTAAATTGAAATTTAATTTAAAATAAATATTTTATTTAACTGTAGCTTTTACAGTATAACTAGAACTTTTTAAAAATGTGTTTCAGTAAAACTGAGTAAGCAGGACATGGCTAGATCGACTCGACGTTGATGCTGATCAAGAATATTCTATATACTTTATAGGATGGGAAAGGTCTCCTTCACTGCGTTGCAAACTTCTGACTGAAATTATAATACCCAGCATGGGTATAAAAAGCTAAAGAAACCTTCATTATTTTTCCCATTTTCACATCGTGTCTTTCCTGCCTCTGATTTCTCTTAGTCAATTTTTTTATGCACTTCACACACAGATAATGCTCAAGGGTTTTTTTTCGGTTTTCTGCATTCTAGTTTCACTAAATTAGCGTCACACATGCGTAACTAATTTAGATTTGGTTAAAAATTAACTTGCAAAACGAAGACGAAGGCAAAAAAACGTTGCACATTCAGGGGAAAAAAATCTATGTATATAAATGAGGTAGCTCAGGGGCGTCGGCAAAGGAGGGGGGCTTAACAAGCGGAAGACGATTTAATGCATACAAAATGATTTACACGCCGCTGGCCAAAGATAATACGAAACCTGGGTCTTCTCATGGTAGACGGCAGGTTTTATTTTTTACCGGAGGATGCACGCATCCTATCCTGTCCGCTCTCTCCCCTTTCACTGCTGTCAGCTGCCGGGTCTCAGTTTCTCCACATATGCCCCTGCCCCAGCCCCATCCACCACCTCACATCCCGCAGATGCAACACATTCGTCCACACTTGCAGCAGCTCCAGCAGCGTCTGCCTCTGCCTCTGCACCTCCTGCAGTGTGCCCCTGTTTTACTGCTGGGCTTCATATAATCAGGCAGCGCTGAAAAGTATGCTACACTTTTTGCCCCCAATGGATACACTGGAAAAAGCTGAGGGGCTTTAAAAATAATATGTGTTTACAGCACTTTTTAACAATTCCTAGAAAATATCTTCGGTAAGTAATTTTGTATTTACATTGTATTATTTTATTTTAAGTTATTTTGTTTTTATTTAATACTCTTTAATTCATGTTTAGTCTTTTTAAAACCTCTATTTCCCATTTACAATAAATATTTAAGTATTAAAATATTTAAATTATAGACTTAGCGTTATAAGAAGGCTAGATTTAGACATACTTCTACCTCTTCTCTGCGCAAACCATAAAAAATAAAATTAAAATAAAATATAACAAAAGTATTATAAATAAAAAATAATAATAATTGAAATCATATCTAACAAAATTTAAGTATTATCTTTCAGTTTTCTCAGAATTCATAAAATTTAAGTTAAAAATGTAATTTTCTTTCAGTGCATAAATAGCTCGCATTCGCTCACTCTGCCAGCTTGCATTTCAAAGCCTGACAGGCCATCAAGCTGAAATCTCTGATGATACGAAATCAGCATAAACAACAAAAACAACAACGGGAACATAGGGCATGGGGCCAAGAAGGGTTAACTGGGGGGGGAGGGGGGTTTATGGCACAAAAGCAACTGCAAATAGGGTTAACAGCCAGTGCAATTTTCATATTACCAAGCTTTTTCGAAAAACTGCAGGCGATTTTAACCGCTCAGCCATGCAGCGCCACGCCTCCTTTGTGGGCCCAGAGTTCGTTGAACGCATTTCAAGCTGATACAAATTTTTCCAATTTTTTTTTTTTTTTTTTTTGTTTAAAGGTCCGCGTTTTTAACAAGATTTTACAGTTTATCGTGGAAATATGTTTACTCATGTAATTAAATGAGATTGTAAAATTATGTGTACAATTATATCTATAAAGAATCTTTAAACATTGATGTCAACGTCAGGGTCAGAGGAGTCTTCAATTTCAGACTCTGGGTCGGAGGCCTCGTTTTCCTCGTCGTCATCCAACTGATCGGGCTTAGTGTCCTCATCCTCATGGGGTCGACTTGCATAAATGGATATATGGGATGCCTCTATCTTGTCCTCATCGTTCTCATTATCTTCTTGGGGAGGAGTACACTCGCTGGGTTCTTCGTCCTCTGCCACAACTGCAGAGGCGAGTGTGTTAGCTATTAGCAGGGATTTGGGGGAAGTACTTGCTTTTGCTGGATTTCTCCTTCGGTTCTTCCACACTCTGGTCAAGAGAACGGCGCTTGTTGGCCAAAAATTCATCAGTGAGACTGCAAGAAAATATTGCAAAAGCGAATCTGTGTGAATGTCACTTCCACAACCACATTTACAGAGTTTGCAAATGTACCTGAGACACCCAACGAAAGCGGCGAGGAAAACTCGTGAAAACGTATTTATAAAGCAGGTTGAAGACGGTACTACATATACAAATCAACGAAAGTCTCATGAAGGATTGGAAGGCTTACCTAAGAGCCCGGCGGATACCTCGTGGCGGCTCTTGGGGTTCAGCGGAACCAGAGTCCTCCTCGTTGGACGTTGGTAGTTCCTCGATTTTCTCTTCTTTGGTATTCTCACTTATCTTTTGGGTTTGCTCCATTTCTACATGATGTTTTTGATTTATGAAGATTTTCCCTCACTTGAAAAGGCTGAACAAATGAACGAAGAAAAAATAATTTGACGTCAAGTAACAAATGTGATATTTATATCGATAACTTTAAGGTTTGATAAGCCAAAAAGGAAAGTCATTTTGAATTTAGTATTACAAGGGAAGAGAATACCTTTCCTTTTCACGAAAATGATTTCTTTACTGTGACAAAAACTTCTGACTAAAATGATAATATTCTGGAAGTGTATAAAAGTGCTGCAAAAATGGTGACTCAATTTTCTCGTTGGATGGCCCAACGAATTGCATACTTTTCGGCACCTCTTCCATGGGATCCAAAGCATTTTCTATATATTTTTTTAATAAGCGCCTTGTGAACACAAAGTGACAAAGGGGAAGGAGTAAACAGATTCTCAAATGCAGTGCATTAAATGGGAAACAGAAAACGGGACTCGAGTGATTTGGCCAGAACTGCATGCTCACCACCAACACTCTCTGTTCCGCCCCATGCCACGCCTCTGGGTCTTGGTCTTGGTATTGCCCCGAAAATGCAGAGAATGAAAATGCAAAATTGACAAAGCCAAAATGCTTTATATAAGCACACATATTGTTTAGATCCATTTGCAGCGAACAAGAAGGAGCTGAGGCTGAGACTGAAGCTGAAGACAGAAGTCAAGCAAGATGCTCCGCAGCCGGGCGAAAGAAAGAGACAGGCAAATATGGAGAGCGAGATGGCATATGCCATTAAATCTCTTTAGAACTCAATTCTTATTCCCAACGCAATTTATACAACAAAATTTTGCACAGAGCCAGACACAAAATCTTGCACATAGCACACACAGCATACACACATGCACAGTTGAACTAAAAACACTGTTTAAGGATGAAGCTAAAGGAATTAAAGTGCGATTTTGGGATGTACCTGTAATACTCTTAGTGAACGAATTCAAATAAGTATTGGATTTAAGTGCTCACAAAAAATAGCATTCAATTTGAAATATTTTAAAAAATATTAATATGTTAATAGGGTTTTTGAAATAGGTTTGTATTTAATTAGGTGCCCAAAAGTATGCAACGATACTAGATTCTAGTGTTCTAGAATACCTTTTCTTAAAAAAAAGGATTTTTTTAAATATAAAAATAAATGTAAATATTTAATTAATATTGAAATTTTAATATATTTGGTATATAAATATGGGTGTATTTTCAAATTTAATTAATTTGTACTATTTTTTATATATACATTCACATAAATAAAATAAAAAAATAATATATTAGATATAAATATATATTTTAATTGTATATCAACCATATGTTAATTTAAAACCCTAAAAAAAAAACACCATATATAGTAGGGTATACATATGTTTAAAGTCAAATCAGAAAAAAGGAGGAGCGAACAAAAAAAGTTCACAGCAAAAAGCAGCAGAAGAAAAATTGAAGAGATGCAGCACAACAAAAGCTCCACCGCTGCTCCTCTGCACCCCCTCTCTCCCCCTCTTTCTCTCTCCTTCTCCTGTTCACTCCCCCCATCCCGTCCCCGTCTCTTGTAGCCCGAAAACTAGCGTGACATATGGAGCGGAATAGAAAATAAGCGCACGTCAACTGCATGACACAAACACATAGAAAACACACGACGCGACAAAGCCGAAAAAAATATGAGAAAAAAAAGAAACTAGCAAAAAGAAACGGACAAATAAAAGGCGGAGGAAGTGAGGTGCAAAGGAGCGGAACGAGAGGATAAAGGAGGCGGCCGAAATGAAGTCCAAGTGGAGAGTGTATAAAAATGGAGCAAAGCCCTGGACCATATTTATATTTTTGGCACACTCGAAAAAAAGGAGAAAAAAAAAAACAACAACAAAAGGTGTGCACACACACCACGAAACGATCTGCGCGTGTGTGTGTGCGTGTGAAGGCTAATAAAAGCAAGGAAGCAAGGATGCAACGTGTGGGGCAAGGGCTGAACAAGAGATTAACAATAGTAAAGGCAGGGGAGATGAGAAGAAGCCAAAGAAGAGATGCAAACTTGATGAAATGAAGTTTTAAAAGGGAATTTCCGATAACTCGGTCAAATTTAGACAAATTTTAATGAAATTTATTAAAAAACAAGTTGAAACTTGAAACACTAAAAAGATTTATAATTTATTATATTTATTTGTTTAACTTAAGTTATTAATTAATATTTTTTATTACAAGGTTCTTTTTTAATTTATTTTTCTTAGATTTTGTTTACTGTATATTATATTGCTTGCCCAGTTATTATCATTTTTGTGAGCGGAACAGCGCCTGTCACCTGAACAAGGATATAGAGAATGCCTGAAACTTCAAGTTCCCCTAGCTTTTCCCCACTCAACTCTCCCACTTTTTCTTTCTCAGCCTCTGCTTCGCTTGTCTATCAGCTGCCAAGTCACAGAGGAAGAAGTACACTGAGAAAATAAAGATTAGAGAAAAGCAATTATATTGGTTAACAATTTTTTTGTATGTTTTTATTATTTTATTTTTTTGTATATTTACTTTATTTGTATATTTATATTCTCTGTGTATATGGTATGAGTGTGTGTGTGCTTATGCTTGTGAGCAGCTACCAGTTGTTGCTTTTGCTCGCCGTCGTTTTGTTTTTGTTTTCATTTTGCTTGGCTGCTTTGTTTGTTTGCTTTGCCGCCTGTCCTTGTTGCCTCGTTGAATCCTGCTCCTTTACCCCGAATTTTACCACCCCCAGCCCCCCCATCAACCATTCCCCTTTCCATATTCTCGGTGACCATGTCAGGGCTTCTGCCAACATTGCATACTTCAAGGGGCCAGTCGTAATGATTATACAGCATTCCGCTTGACATGAAGAGGTTCGGGCCACCATCAAGGTACTATCCTTGGGTCTGCCACCTTAAAGAGGTAAAACTTTAAGGCTTTAAATGGATCTTGAATATATATAAAATATTAATTGGAAAGTAGAAGTAAAAGGGAGTTGTGGAATATACTATATTTAACTCTATGATAATTTTTCTAGGATTTTTCAATGAAACTTAAGGACATATAATAGTTTTTAATCATAAATAAAATATTAAAAAATTATAAATGAATATTTTTGGACTGTTAAATATATATTTGAAGTATTCCTGATTCCTTTCTCCTTTAATTTCGAGCCCTGAGCACATTTTTCACCAAATCTTGTTAGTTTGGGATGATTGGGGGAGGGTCGTGGAATACAGAGGCGCGTCAACATGATTAACGCCTTATTATGGAACTGTGCAAAAGGGGATTGTGCCACACACACACACACAGATACATATACATATATATATATATAATTACACTCTCGCATCCTTATTCCATCGCCGCGCCTCTTCTGTTTGTTTTTCTTTGCTCAATTCTCAGGCGCAAAAATAAATGTGAATACTTTTTTATAATTAATTGACACATGTGTGCACCGGGGGCTCCAGCAATCCTTCCTCCTCTGTTCCTTCCTCGCCTTTATCCTTCGGGTTAAACTGCGCAAATAATTAAACTAAAGGCGTCTGCTCAGCAACGGAAATCGCTGTCAATTCATTTTGCCGCATTTTAAATGCTGAAAAGTAATTTAAAAAAAAGCGCAAAAAAAAGGAAGAAAAAAAACATACGAAATAACGAAACATGTAAGGATTGAAAGGATATCAGAGGGGAGCGAACCGACTGTGTGTGGCTCGCTGAAAATTTATTGTTTTTGCCATTAGCGCTGCGCAAATGCTGGGGAAAGTCGGAAAAAGGCGGGGGCGGAAAATAAAGGTCTTTGGCAGAATTGATGTCGATGAGTTTTCGTTAATGTGCGAATATTTATTAAAAGGAATTGGCGTTTCGGACAACAAAAAAAAAAAAAGGGAAACCCACCAATCGAAGCTGGTTAATTGAAATAAAGCAAACAAAAAGGTATAAATAAAAACTTAAGTTAACAGCAAGGGATGCCAGGATATTCAAAGATTTTCAATGAAAATTAATTTCGAAAAATCTTTAATTTAATTTAATATAATTATAATAAATATATACATATTACAAATTATATTTGTGGATATATTCTAGTGCAAGCTACAACATTTTACCATTAATAAGAATATTTTTATGATCAAAATTTCTTTTACTTTATTTATAACAAATCTTATTTCCTATTTTTTATCTCATAAAAAATTAATAAAATAATTACTTAAGGTCTTACTTGTAAATCCCTTTTAGACCCCTCACCTTTTTTTCAATTGCCGCAAATTGAGGCAACTGTACGCCTTCCCCTGTTCCACCATTTTGTAATTTTTTTTGTTGTAATGTCTGCCTGGGATTTTCCCATTTTTATATTTGTGTATAAATTTGTTCTCTCTCCCTTTTTGGCCGCTGCTCATTAGCCGCTTGTCCAGTTTTGCTCATTTGCCTGGCCATTAACCGGCTTCAACTTCAACTGCAGTTCAGCAGTGCCTCTTCCTCCTGGTTAACCCCCTTCCTGCCGGTCGCTTTAGCCCTTAACCCTTTGGCGCCCCCAGCTGACCCAAAAACTTTTGCCACTTGCCGGCCATTGTTGTCGTTTCAGGGTGGGGGAAAAAAAAAACAAAAAAATAATCCAGTAAAGGGCGGGAAATATCGAGGGAAACTACAGCAATTAAACACTGGGCGTGCGAAAACTTTAAGGCGGTGCGACGGGCGTGGCAGCACGGAAAGAAATCAGTGGGCCTAATTGGGATTTTGGGTGAAATTTATATTATTTATTTTAATAAGTTACTTTCTCTTTAAAGTAGTTCGTTTCTCTCAGAGTGAATTCTCACTTTCTTTGATTGTTTTTTTCATATGATTGAAACTTGGTCACATTGAGGAATGAACTTGGAGAATATTTTACTTTGTCCACATTATATTTTTAAGATAATTATAATTTTTAACAAAATTTATCTAGTTATTTTAATTATTTAAACCTTTCCCTTGTTTTACAGTAGTTTTTCGCGGTTATTCTACTTGTTCACATTCACAAATGGCTTTGGAGTATACTCCGCTTTGGTCATACTGTTATCAATTATTTTTTTAAATTTTCATTTTCCAACACTTTGCTTTTTATAAACATTTCAGTGCTGAATAAGCGCTTGTTTTCCCCTAGATTTCCTCCAATTCTCTTGATGACACCGACTCATCTCTCAGTGCCTCTCCGTTGAGTTTGAGTTGAGGTGAGTTGACCAACAACCGTCGAAGTTCGTTGGCGGCGACAATCAATTTACCTGACGCCCGTGAAGAGCCCGGCTATAAAGAGGGGAGTAGTGGCTGGGGGGTGGGGGCAAACGAGCCAGGCCCGCTTTGGTCCTGTTCCTGGTCCAGGTCTCTCCATCGCCTGATAAATGAGAAAAGTTTTTAACGCCGCTCGCTCAGGTCGGCTCATTGGCATTTTTACGATGTCCCTGCGATGGGAAATGTGGGTGGGCTGTGGAAAATATGGGAAATTTTACAGGGAAAAGGGCGACTCTGCCCGTGGGCAGGGGCAGCGGGGCCAACGCGGACAAATAGGCAACAAATGAGACGAGCCTGGGATGCTTAATAGAAAAACTGAAGCGTATGGGAAAAGGAACAATGTAAGGGAAAAGTGGCGGAGGTGGGAGTTGGGTTTTTGGTGAAAATTCGGTGGAAAACTGGGTGGTGCCGAGCTGGTCGAGCCGGGCACTTAAAACTTTTTAGCATGCAACCGCGAAACGTTGCAGCTGGCAAACTTTTTTCGGCTACCAAAAAAAAAAAATCATAAAATGAAGGAAACACAACCCCACCAAATGTGTGTCTGTGTGTGTATAAAATGTGACTGGGGACTGGTGTTCAGAGAGTGTGCCGGAGGGCCAACAAAAACCCCCTCCGGTGGGTTGTTCCTGGTCATCACCAAAGCCGCCTGTCAGCAATTAAAAGTACAGATCCAACTTATCGCCCTCCATTTGCGACATTAAAAATGCCCTTTCGGCCATCTCTATTTTATATTTATTAATTACATTATTTTGGATTATTTCTGGGCAAAAAACAGTGTTGTTCTTAAAAAATCAAGAACACTTCTTTAAAATGTATCAAAACAAAAATATAAGTGAGATTACTAACGAGCAGGGAATCGAGGAACTGCCACCGTCCGACGAGGAGGACTCTGGTTCCGCTGAACCCCAAGACCCGCCACAAGGAATCCGCCGGGCTCTTAGGTAAGCATTCCAATTATTCATGCGACTTTCGTAGATTTGTATAAGTAGAGCCGTCTTCAACCTGCTTTATAAATACGTTTTCACGAGTTTTCCTCGCCGCTTTCGTTGGGTGTCTCAGGTACATTTGCAAACTCTGTAAAATCGGAAATCGAGGCCTCAGAGGAGGAAATCGAGGAAAACGAAGCCTCCGATGACGACCCAGAGTCTGAAATTGAAACTCAGCTGACTCTGCGATGACAATAATGCTTAAGAATTTTTTATAGATATAAATTATACACCTAATTTTACAATCTCATTTAATTACAAGTGTAAACACCAAAGGCTTTCCTTCTAAATAGAATTCCCTTGTGAGGAGTATATCCCTCCGAATTCTAGATTCAGGTGCCACAAACTCCCACCTTCCTTATGATGAATTTGGAAATTGCGAACCAATTAAGCGAGTTTCCCTCTCCTGTTGCTCTTTTTCAAGTGATTAGCCTACATTTTTATGGTAGAGTATATAGATAAAAGGACCCTCCCCCAAAGATCTGACGCCTTGTCGCTGGATGAGTCCTGCGGCCGACTCGGACAATACCCAAAAAGCTACCCAAAAGCGAACAAAATACGACCACGACAAGAACTATGTGTGGAGAGGAGTGGAGGCGTCGTCTGACTCTTGACCGCGGGCGCAATTTTCTGTTGACCAAAATGCAGGGCAACAACAAAACGTGACAAAAAACGTGACCCAAAGTTTTTTCGGGGTTACGTTACGCAAAAAAAAAAAGGAGAAAAATTAGGAAACTGCGGTGGGGGGACTGGGAGAAGCTGCGGTCTTTTGTGGCGGCTTTTGTGTCTGCTAACAAATTTCAATAAATTACAGTTACATTTGCCAAAGTCAGGCGGAGTGGCCTTGGGAGGCTGGCTGCCACCCACTTTACCCCCTTTTTTGTCGTGTTGTACCCTTTGTGTCTGCGAATGGCGACTGCATAATTCAATTTGTGTTAAAGTTTTGTGAGTGCGTGGCGGGGAATTTTAGAAGCCGCCAAAGGGGTGGGCCTAACCCCTCATTACACACACCAGCACCAGCCAAAGGGACCAACTAATGCGGCACATAATTCAAACCAAAATGCCAGAGAAAATGGAGCTGGAAAGAAGAAATTGGTAGCCAGTTGCGGGTGCTTGAGCGGTCAGGCGGTCAGGGGTTAATGGTCAAGTGGACACCGAAAAAGCGGAAGTGGACAAACGGCGATTGCAGACGGAAGCCGTGATTCTAATTGCAATGTGAATGGGAATGTAGGAAGTAGTAGTAGTTTTTTGTCACATTTTTTTTTAAATTTATTTTATTTCCTGCTGCTGGGCTTATTATTTATGGAGAAACTTTTGTAATAATTCCAACGATTTGCTTGATTTTTATATATTCTTTAAATAAATAGAAGAAATCAATAAAGGAAAGGAGTTCTTTGGGGGAAAATCTTACGATTTTGGAAGGAATCTTTAGCTGTTTTCTTACTCATTAATTTAGTTAATTAATATGTTTTATTTTTAAATAATCTGAACAATTTTTAGTAGCATTAATCAAAGTTTTTTAGGGGGAAAGCTTAGGGATATCCTTTTGCAAGAAATATGTACTTTACTGTCTCGTAGACTTTTCTTGTTCCACATTTTTTTTCACTCTTGAAACTCTTTAATTTATTTTATTAAATTACTTAATTAATTTCAGTGTTATATCAATATAAAATTGAAGTTATTTTAAAGGAAATCCTTGAGTAAATCCATCTAAAATTAATCTATTTTACTTTTTCTCGCTCCTAGTTTCTCTCTTTTTAATTTATTTAATTTATTAAATTAATTAATTTGATTTTTTATTAATAACCCCACGAAATCAATGAACTATCCGAGTTCCCTAGAGCTAAACCTTAAGGATATCCCTACTTTTACAACCTCGTAGATTCTCCTCGATTCTATGGCCAAGTAACTGTATCTTTGAGCATTGATCTGGCTTCCAACCAACGTATTTCTTTCTTGGCCAACCGAAAATCGTGTGTCGGCTATAAATCAGGCAGGGACAGGGACATGGGGCTGGCTGGTTAAGGGGGAAAAGCGGGTCTGGTGGTTGCGGAAAAGCGACTGATTACGTGGTTCAAAATCAGGACCCGGCCAAAAACGAAACTAACGATTTTACGCTACATTTGCTGCTCGTAGGAAGTGGGGAAGAAGGGCGGCGAAAGGGGGGAAAGGACATTGTCTGACCATAACCCCAGGGCCATTGTTGTTGCCATTGTTATTGTTGTTGTTGTTGTTGCTGGACATATTACATAGTTGAGTGCATTTATTTATTTGCTTGTATGTCAACCTGTTTGTCTCCCCTTTCGTTGGCTGCCCATTTCAATTTGTCCCAAGAAAAATAAGGGGTGAAAAGGGGGGAAAAGGCGAACCAAAAAAAGAAAATCAAGCTGGACAGGAAGCAGCACCCAAAACTGACCCCATTGATCCTGGCCAAGTTCCTGATTAACTTATTATGCTCATTTGATTGCTCGATTTAATTTGCCATTTCTTTGCCAGGACTCTTCCTTTTCATCTCATTCAATTTTTCTTCGTTCTTTCTTATTTTCTTTTTTTTTTTTTTGGGTTGAAATGTTTTTCCTTTTTTTTTTTGCTGAATTTTCTTTTGATGAGTTTTCTGGGCCTTTCCATTGTTGTTTGTGGGTCTCTAAATTCATTTTGCATTGTCCGAGAAAATTTAATTTCCAAAATTAATTTTCATTTTTACATATATGAAATAGCCTGGGCTACTAACACTATTGTGTATCCTTTGATTTGATTTTAAAATTTTAATTTCATATTTCACATATACATTTATATAAATTTCGTTGCTTTTGCTGATTGCAAAAATTCTTTTGTCAATTTTTGCAGAAGGACATCTTTTGTCAATTGAAAATTAAAAGCAGAGCCGGACTAAAACTTGATTGATTTTTTTTGTATTTCAAATATAATTTTAAATATTTTAAACGTTTATTATTCATTGAAGCTCTATGAAAATCTATTTATTTAACAATTCCTTAAAAGTTTATTTGCTTGAATTATAAGTTCCTCTTATAAATATTTATTTTTATATTTACATATATTTTTATATTTAATATTTAATTTTCCCATATTTTTTTTAAGACTTTGTTTCAGTTTGGTGTCTGAATTTCAGGAGAAACGACGATCTCTAGTGTTTATAATTACCTACTATATATTACCCTTTAAACAATGGCAGCACTCAACCACTGTTGTTTTTCTGATATTTTTTGTTGTATATATTTTTTGTTGTATTGGTTTTTTATGCATTGCGTAAATCAAATGCTGATTAAGTGCGATTTTTCGCGCATAAATTAAATCAGAATTATTGGGCGACAACAAGAAGCAGCGTTTGTCAGCGCCCACGCTCTGTGGTTTGGGCCATTGCGAATTGGTTACGGCCAGGCCAATTCGATCCAATTCGGACCAATTCGTTGTCATGGCAGCCGAAAGGACCGCAGGCCAGGATGAGGGGAGAGCGGAGTGGGAGGAGGGGGCTTTATTATAGCGAGTAGTTGTAGCTGTATGCGTAAGCCGATTGATCTCATTGGTGTTGCCTACTTTCAGGCGAAGGAACAGCCATTATAATTTCATATATTTAAATGGGTTTTATTTAATTTTTAATTTAATATTATTTTTAATAATCAAAGTAACATTTTTGTTAAAATAAATAACCAAAAAATTTGATAATTTATGTAAAATAACCTAGAAATAATAACAATTTCCCACATTAAATATTATATATATTTGAGTATATATAGTGTACCTACTGATCTAATCAATTTTTGTCACTAATGCTTATCATTTCCCATAGGCTTTATTTTGCTGGTCGGTTTTTGATTTTATTTTGCGTGATTTTCAATCGGTGGCGGTGCAACATGGCGTATGCTTATCAAATTAACGAATTACCCGCCTCTACAATGGTCTCCTTCCTGCCCCTTTTGCCCATCCGGCGAGGTTTCCCGATTTCCCGGAGCCTATGCGGTTGCAATAAATGATAATCGTGCCCGGGGACCCCCCGCTTTTATGTGGAGGAGAGGCCTTGTCGCTTCCTTTTTGATGGTCGCTGCGGCTGCGTTGACCAAAAGTCGTAAATTCCGTTGTTGCCATTTGCCGCAGAAAAACAGCAGAGGGGGTGGGGAGCTGTGTGGGGGGTGGTTGGCGGCAGCAACAATGCAAACAATGCCACAAATGCACAAAATACCCTTCCCAACCGCCCGCCACCGGAGTCGTCGTCGTCCTCGTCCACCGCTCAACGTTCGACATAATTAAAAGCGCGCGCCGTTTACGCAATTAATGAACTCTCGCCAAATTAGGCTGCGGCAGAGCGCAGACAAGCAAAATGGCCAGGACACAGGGACAGAGGCAGCAGCGGCAGTGGCAGGAGCCAAATGATAGAGGGAAAGGGGAGGACAGGGAGTCGAGTCGAGTCCACTGAACGAAGCACAAAAACAAGCAGATAAAATAAAGTTTATGCTAAAATTATTGAATTAAAGTTTAAATTGGAATTTAATTATCACAGGAATTTCTAGGTTTTTATAAGTTTAGGTAAAGTTAAGTTTTTAAAACGCTTAAAAATATGCCCAAAAATATGCTTTGAAATTTTTTAGGTACAAAATTGGGTGTTTTTATTTGTAAATAAATTAAGTTTATAATATTCTATTAACTGTAAACTGAAAAAAACAAATTATAATGATTTTCACAATTTTCTTATTATTTTTATTTTAATTGCAATTAATTTAATGAAATATACTTTGTTAAAAAATAAAATCCAATTAAATTGAATAAAATAAAGTACAATAATTAATAAAACTATTGCTGTTGTCTACTATTTTTCTCTCTGTGCTGAAACGCACTCACACAAAGACACTGGGCTTGTGGTTTTCGCGGTCGACGCGGGCGATGGCAATGGAGCTGCAAAAACCGCGCCGCTTTTTGCCGCATTGCAGGAGGCGAACCTTTGTTGCACAAAATGTGAGGCGGCAGGCGGCAAAGGGTGCGCTTCCACGTTCCCAGTAAAAGCCAAAAGGGATCTCGGGGGCAGGGGCCACTGGAGTCTCCGTTCCGAACGACCAACCGGTAGCCGCATTAATGGCCGCCAGTAAAACATCACCTAAGCCTTGTCACCACTTCTCCTGCCACACATACATACATAGGCATTCCCCAGGGAAAAACGTTTAAATTATAAATTGCTTTGATTTAAAATATATTTAGCATGTTTTAGATATTAATAACTTATTTATTTTATTGTATAAATTATTCTAATAATTTTATTATTGTGGAGTTCTCACTTTTCCTTAATTTATAATATTTCAGAAACCCCTCCGATGGGTTGTTCCATCTCCAAAGCTGTCCGTTAGCAATTAAAAGCCATATCTATTTTATATTTATTAATATAAATATTCCAAAATATTTCCCAACAGGAAAGGGTCTTTTTTTAATCTAAGAAAGAAATCCAGCAAAGGCAAGTACTTCCCCCAAGTCCCTGCTAATAGCTAACACACTCGCCTCTGCAGTTGTGGCAGAGGAAGAAGAACCCGGCGTGTGTATTCTTCCCAAAGATGAGGAAAATAGCGATGAGGACCATGATGATGATCCCGATCCGTCGGATGACGACGAGGAAACCGAGGAAAATGAGGCCTACAAGGAGGAAGTCGAGGAAAACGAAGCCTCCGATGACGACCCAGAATCTGAAATTGAAGACTCAGCTGACTCTGCGATGACAATAATGCTTAAGGACTTTTTATAGATATAAATTATACACCTAATTTTACAATCTTATTTAATTACATGAGTAAACACCAAAGGCTTTCCCTTTAAATGGAATTCCCTTGTGAGGAGTATATCCCTCCGAATTCTAGATTCAGGTGCCACAAACTCCCACCTTCCTTATGATGAATTTGGAAAGTGCGAACCAATTAAGCGAGTTTCCCTCTCCTGTTGCTCTTTTTCAAGTGATTAGCCTACATTTTTATGGTAGAGTATATAGATAAAAGGACCCTCCCCCAAAGATCTGACGCCTTGTCGCTGGATGAGTCCTGCGGCCGACTCTGACAATACCCAAAAAGCTACCCAAAAGCGAACAAAATACGACCACGACAAGGACTATGTGTGGAGAGGAGTGGAGGCGTCGTCTGACTCTTGACCGCGGGCGCAATTTTCTGTTGACCAAAATGCAGGGCAACAACAAAACGTGACAAAAAACGTGACCCAAAGTTTTTTCGGGGTTACGTTACGCAAAAAAAAAAAAAAGAAGAAGAATTAGGAAACTGCGGAGGGGGGACGGGGAGAAGCTGCGGTCTTTTGTGGCGGCTTTTGTGTCTGCTAACAAATTTCAATAAATTAAAGTTACATTTGCCAAAGGCAGGCGGTTGCCTCCCCAATTTACACCATATTTTCTTATTTCCCCTACTTTTAAAGCTCTTTTTATAATAATATAATTATTGCAGAGTTCCACTTTCCCTCTTCTTTTTATTAATAAATAGTACAACCCGCTTCCAATAATTAAAAACAATAGCTGTGTTTGTCTTCCTTTACCAATCACTGGTTCAATTATTTTTATTTTATTCATATTTTTCCATTGTTGTTTCAACTAAACAGAAAAAACACAGAGAAAATGTAAACTAAAATGTCATACTTCAATTCCATTTAATATTTCATCTTCTCACTTTTCATACTTACAATTAGGCGAAAAAAAAATGTATCACTATATTTATATTGTTGTTTTCTGCTTATGTTGTTTACTTCAAATGTACATCAGTTTTACATTAGGTTTATGAAGTGAAGAAAAAAAAAGAGCTAGAGCGGTGGGGGAGGAACAAAACCAAGGGAATCGCAGAACATAAAAGTTAATAAATAAGAGAGAGAGAAAAAAAAGAGCATAATAATATGTAAATATGCATAATTGAAATGCCGGGCAATAAAACAAAACGATTCACTCGTTTCAGTTGTTTAGATTTCCTTTTTCTCGGCGGGCGTTTGAGTTTGCGTCGCCGTCGCAGTGGAAGTTGTCGGCGAGAGTTTGGAGCCACTCGACAGATCCAAATCACTGGCGCTGTTCTGTAATGAAGATAAAGCAGAGACCAGAAAAAAATATATATAAATAGGTGGGTAATATCTCAGGTACATCATGATGGCTAAATCGACTTGCCTGGTGATGCAGAACTAATCTTAATAACTATTAAAAAGTAATTTTCTAATTTATTCAAAAGCTAAAACCATAATTTCTATTTTTTTAGTTGAAATCTCCAGAGTTTTAGATGCAAATGACCGTTAGAAGATTTTTAGGAATTACGTTTAGAAAGCTGCTTGATGACCAACTCCTTGAATTTTGAAACAAATGTATAATACACAGAATTTAAATGTAATTTAAAACGATATTTAAACAAAGTTAAGGCTAGGCTCAAGTATTCTTTCTATATTCCTCAATGGCCAGAGTAACTAGTCTGTTGATTGCAATCTGTGAGAATGATGACATGATGCGAACTCCGTTTCCAATCAATCCATTCTTCATGAGACGCAGCTGCATAATACTCCACTCCCCGCCAGCCTGTATCCTCACCTTCATCTCTTGGCGCAGCTTCATCGACTTGCCCATGCTCTGCAGGCGGTAACGCTCCTTGGCCCTCTCCCGTATCTTTTCCGGCACCACCCACAGCGTGGTGGCCATATTGCCAACGAACAGCAACAGGAACAGGCCGGCCATTACGGACACATGCCAGGGCGCCTCCGGGCTATTGGCCAGCTTGTAGAGGGTCCAGGCATTGTACGCCTGAAACCCATAGCCGATGAAAAGGAAGGGCAGCAGGAAGCTCAGACCGCGCCACATCCACGAGTGGAAACCCTCGATGGTGATGTCCATGTTGTGACGCTCCCCGAGGGCCTTAAGCCGGTAGAGCAGGCCTTTCTGGTAGCCGAATTGCAGGTACTGGACAATGCCTGCCAAGTGGTAGATGGAAATGGTAGATGGAAATCGGAATGGAACATTATTTCAATTTTTTTGACTAGAAAACCTGTAATGAATGTAGAATACAACGGATCAACTCACTGATGTAGACATTGAAGTACATAAACTGCATTCGAAAGATCTGCCAATGCTCGCCCTGGGGCCAAACCAGTAGGACGCCGGCGGCTACCGTCGAGATGAAATGATGGGCTCGCCACCAGCCCTTGATCCTGGAGCCGTTCACCTTTAGGATGGACTCGCGGATCGTTAGGGTACAGTAGTACCATACCAGCAGGAATATGAAAGCCAGCTCCAGGGCTCTGTGTGCAAAGAAAAAATAAGGAAAATAAAAAAAAAAGAACGGAAAATGGGGGAAAATGGAGAACGGACTTTGGGCCCCCCCACTCACCTGTAGTTGAATATCAAATTGAAGAAGGCCATTATCAGTCCAATTACGTTGAGTATTAATTTAAACTTTTCATAGTCATCTTTATAGCGAACTTTGTCGTTTCTGTTGAGAATCGAGACATTCACATCGCCCAAGATAATCTGCAAAGGGAGACGAGGGAAGAGAAGGAGAGATAGAGAGAGAGAGAGTGGAGAGGTCACAAGTGGAATTCAGTGGGTGGACCAGGTCAACTCGCAGTCCAGTCGAGTCAACTTCAAGTCTCAAGTCCATAACAAGACGCGCAAATTGTCGCGCAGGAAAGAACTTTTTACTTTACTTATTTCCAGTTTCCACTTGGCCAAAAGTTTTTATTTTTTTTAAGAGCAGGAGAAGGAGCAGGAGTAGGAGGAGGATAGCCTGTGAAAAAATGGACTCACCTGCAAGTAGCGGCCGGATTTTGCTGGCAAGGATTGCTCAATCTCGTGCAGTTGAGCCTTTCGCTTCAAGGTCATCTTTTGCAGTTCATCGACCTTTTCCCTGTCCTCCGCCGGAATGGGACCCTTGGATCTGGAATAATTAGTATATAAATACTTGAAAAATTCCCTAAGATAAGACTTTATACTATGGAAATGGAAATTTGTGTTAAATATTTGAATTAAGTTTGTTAAGTTTTAGAGAAATTATAAAAAATACCACCTCCTAAATCATTCTAGAACTCCTATGAAATAGATTAGATAATACGAGATCTAAACTACCGGTATTCCTATCAGTGGACACATATTTTCTCAATCAGTTTTCCCAAGAATATAATGCCGTTTAGACTTTGTTCTATATAATGTTTATTGTTTTATTGATTGCGGTGCTTGTTCGTTTTTTTTTTTTTTGCAACAATTTTTTTATGTAATTTATTCCCGTGTAATTATTTGTTTATTGACCGAGAAGACCTAATAGGAAACCCACTAGCTGGAAGACCAATTTTCAGCGTCAAAGTTCAATTTAGATGTACATAATTTATGGCCAAAGTGGGCGGGGTTTATGGGGGCGTATATGTGGTCAATTAACGGTCGCCATAAACGATGGGCTCCACTACATCTATATGGCGCTTCAAAAGGTAGATTTATAATGGCACGACGGTCATTTATCAGGTCGCTGATACATTTCATGTTTTATTTTTAAACACCCTCTAATACCCCTTTGAAAACCGATAGTAAGATAAGGTCGGGGCCCCAAAAACCAAACCAAATCGAACAAAAATCGAGCCAAAGCGATAGGGCATACATATAACCAAAGGCAATCCGACAAAGTGGTCCGATTATAATAGTTTCCGCTCGATTTGCCTATGAGAATATGGGATGATGACTGGACAATCTTTTTAAGATTATGTCCCCTAAGATAATGGGAAATTTCCATGGCATTAAAAGTTTAAGTACCAAAATTTTAATAGTACGATTAAGATTGTGATTTTGGGGATTTACTTTAATTTTATATAACTTATAAAACAGTTGCTAGAAATTTACCAAGTAAATTATATGTTTAAACAAAAAACCAACTTTAAAACTAAATTGTAAGTAGTTGCTTAATCTTTTTGTTAAATATTCAAGGTAAACCCTAAAACTTACAACTTTTGCTACTTAAAATTGTCCTTGTGAACCATGTGTACTATAATAACTGTCGCCTACAGACAACACTGTAATTAAAATTACCTGAAATATATGGGCAGTAATATCTATACAAAATCCCGCTTATTCAACTCTGTTTGATCATTAGCGGGGGACAACAAAAAAATATTTGAGTGACCAGTGAAGCTTTTCAACTGAAAACGATGATGCTAAAATGCATTTGGTTGGCTCACAAACTTGGACAATTTTTTCGGCAAATACAAACAGTTCAAGGCACACGCATTTCCGCAGATTGCACTTGGAAAAATTTTATTAATAATATTAGGAGTAATTATATTAAATATATAAATAAGCTCGCTAGTAAAGTAACCTGTTTTATGGAAATATATTAAGGTGACAGAAAACAGCAATTTTGGTTACAATAATACAAATTTATAAAGAGAAAACATGTGTTTTTAAATTAAAATTTTATAAAAAAAAAATTAATAAATGAAATTAAATAAATAAATATATTAATATAAATAAAAAGCTCTCAAAATATGGTATTTTTAGGGTTTAATAATTTTTTAGAAAGTATTTCAACCTTGAATATAATTTTAAATCTTTTTTTTTGCCAAGTGTACGGAAGCAAAAATAGCAAACAGGTAGTAACTACCGAGCATTTGCAAAGTCTCAATTAAAATTCATTTGACTCTGCTAAAAAGACAACAAAGAATACAACAAACAAACAAACACAAAAATAACAAATACAACAGGTTTTTCTGAGCATCTCGCGGGGTCAGCGGTAACAAAATGGAAATCGCTTGATTTAAGCTATTACTCTGCGGATTGCATAATTTAGGAATATAAAGTATAAATGTATACGACTGACTAAAGGTCATGTAGTTCATCAAACGCTTGCAACGTGACGACAGCAAACACGCGACCATTAAATAAACAACAAAAATTGAGACAATAAACTCGCGAGCTAAATCATTTTTATATAAATAATAAATAAACAAACAAACAAGCGAATAGGCGCCTAATAAAAGTGTCAAGAATCAGATGTTTCATCATCATCGGCATGCACAATGTATTGAGTATTTATTTATATAGCCCACATCCGATCCGAGATGAGGCGAGCGTTTTAAAAAACCTCGCAGAAAGCAAACAAAAAACAAAACAAACACAAATAAAAAATAAAAACATAAATAAATAAAAATAATGCAAAGCTCAAATCTGAAGAGCAAGCACAATGGGTCAAAGTTGAGAGGCAAATATATATTTATTTATATAATTATAAATTCATCAGCTGTTAAATAAGCTGTTTAGAAGTTTTGACAAGATCATAACCTAATTTGGTCTTTTTGATTTTTTTTCTTTAATAAAAGAATCTTTTTTTTCGTTTTTACTAAATATTATCCAGTACTTTTATAGCATTTAAAATAGTTAAAAATTTACAGTTTGTTTTTATTAAATTACTTTATTATTTTTAAGCATACATTTACGAAATTGTCTATACAATTAATTATAAATTATTCATTAACAAATTAAAATCCATGTAAAGATATGTAACTTTTAAACAAATAAATAATAGCTCAATAAAAAAGAGTAAATAAATTTTACAAAATTTGATTTTAAGTCTAGCTTTGCCCCACTGTGCACATACAATTGCATTATTGTATTTGCCTGGATTGCGTGTTGCCCTCTGTGACTGTGACTGTATCTGTGTCGGTGTCTGGGCCTGTGATTGCCGCTTACCGGTAAGTGTGCGAGTGTGTGCACCTGTGTGTAATTATGGCAGAGGGTCAAGGACAGCAGGTAAGCTGGTGGTCAGTTGTTTAGTTTTTAAAAGAATTCATATTTCATTCCAAAATACGTTTAACCCTTGAGGTTAACAATTAAAAATCTATGCTAAATATACATAAATATAAGAATTGCTAAAAAGAGTATTTGGCATTCAAGCTCCAAAATGGAATGAATAAATTTGACCTGGCTCGCTCCCATAGCGTTTAATTTGCAGTGAGCTATAAAAACGTCAGTAGTTTTTTTATACATTTTTGTTTTTCACGAGCGTATCGCCCGACTAGGTATTTTCTTTTTTTAATGAGTGGCGGCTAATAAAACCCAGAACCCGGAGAGTAGTACACCTGGAAAAATATATAAGCGGAGAACAAAGTCTGGGGGCTTTGAGTTTATCAAAAAGTTTTATCATCGCCCAATGAAAACAGTTGTAAAAACACTAAAACACCGTTGTTCCCAACCGATCCAGCCTGTTCTGCTGTTCTGCTTTGGACTCCTGATAAGGACTGATTACCGCCTGACTAATTGCCGCAAGCAAGACTTGCGTTACCCCCGTCTCCCTCCCGCTTATCAAAGTAAGTGCTCGAGTGCTGAAATGCGTGTGTTTGTCCGATTAGACTGCTCTAATTGATTGAAGTCAAATTCCAAAAGCGCGCACATACAGACAATTCGATTGGCAAGGGAAAAATGCCCCCGATTTCCAAGGTGTTGTTTGCGATATACAGTTGAAAATGCCGCTGTGCAAAGATCGCTTTAATAATAATAAAGCAATATACCATAGAAATTCGAAAAAATTCAAGAACAACCCTGAAAGGGGGTGCCATCGATGATCACTCTATACTCCCGCTTATGCAATTCCCAAGATTCTGAATTATTTGGGGTTGGTGACCCTTCTTATGGTACTCACTGTCGCAGAGATGCCGTTATCTGGTTCATGCGATACCGCTGATGCTTGATCTCGTTGAAGCATATTTGTTGGTGGCTGTGCAGCTGTTCCAGCAGCTCGATGTACCGCCTGTTGCAGCTCTGAAAGCGAAATCAAATAAATACAATAATGCCTGAGGGGTGGGAAGTTTAATTTGGGTAAATAAAAGCCAGTCGGAAAGCACTTAGGCACCAAAAGGACAGGGCTTAGATTCAGGGGGTTTCAGCTCAGGTTTGCCATGGTGGTTACTAGAATACTCTTATGTACATTTATATTTCGAGAGTTTTTAAAAATGTATAAAACAAGTACAACGTTTAATACATTTTATTTAATATTAATTATGGTAATAATTTGTTATCTTTATTGTTTTTTCCGCAAGTAATGTTACTAAAATATTCCGTGCCAGGCATTGAGTTTAGTTAGGGATCTGATGGTCTTTGGGAATATTTTTGTTGATTTTTTTGACAAAATAAATATTAAAATAAATATTTTTCTATAAACTTTAGCAATATTATTTGTAAAATAAACATTTCTTTATTTTTTGAAAATATAAAACAAGTATAATATCATATAAGAATAGTAATACAATTTTTAAAATATTTAAGAATTGTGATACAGAAAATATGTACAAAATGTACAGTATTAATATACAGGAAAGGGTATTCGGCGTACGCCTTAGTAAGACTCAAAAATTGCTGGCGATTTTTGAGCAGCTGTTTTTTTTCCTCTTTCAAGGTGAAAGCGACATAAATATATACATACCTATATGCATGGATATTTATGTACGTATTTGAGTGTGTTTACGCTTATTTTCGGTGACTTTGGCTTTGTTTTGGACTTTTGTTACCTCGGACTTTCTTATAGTTTTTCAATATCACACTCACCTCCAATTCGGCATACTCCTTGTTGAGCTCCTCCCATTCATTTTTCAGCGAATCGATATTCATTATTATTGTTTATAGCGGCTTTTCCTGCCGTCCACGCTTTTCGAATCACCTTTTCCCCGTTGTACTTTGTTCAACTTTTTCCGTTTAATTTATTTAATTTTACGTTGTTGTTTTTGTTGTTGTATGCAACAGCTGGCAAAGAAGAAGAGGAGGAGGGGAGACTTTGAGGTTAGGAAAGCGACCGGTGAAAAATCAATTCAATTGTAGTAAGTGCGCGAATTTGTTATTGTCAATTTCCCAACTTCAGTTACACACAGCCACACGCACACCCGCACAACAGATATTTCTCTCTCGCAGCCACACACACACACGTTGCCACGTTCAACGCAAAACATTAACAAAAAAAGAACAACGCTTTAAATAACAACAACCGTAATTTGGTTTTGCACTTGGAAAATTGACGAGCAAAAACAAGCAAAAAAACAAAAGGAAAACCTTAATTATTGCCGCGCGTTTTGTTGTTCGTTAAATTGTGTTTTTTGTTTGCTTTCGGCTTCTCTTAAATTCTTTAAAAATACATTTTTCCCGCTGGTTGAGCAACGTTTGTTCGTTCTTTTCGTTCCGTTTCGTATTTTCTTGAGCAAAATGCAAAGAGCAGGGGGCGGAAAAGTGTTGAGGAGGGGAGAGACGTGGCGACGAGAGAACAACCGACGACTGCTGCCGACGACCAATATTTTGTTATTAACTATTTCCGTTGCACTTTTGTTTTAAATACTTTGGCACAAACGCACAAAATACAACACAAAAAACCGAAAACAACAAAAAACAACACACACGCGCTCTCTCTCACTCTCTCAGAAGCGGCAAACGGCGAGCCAAAAGCCAACGAAAAACGCAGAGAGAGCGGCAGAGAGCAACGCTTGCGAACTAGTTCCATCTGGTTCACATATAAAAACAAAGTTTAATTTAAAACATATAAAAATTCTAATTAATTATTTCCCTCTGCTGATTTAATAAATAATAAAGTAATATTTTTACTAATAATATTTACCGTAGAATTAATTCAGAACTCACCTTTAACAAAATAATAAACACATATTTTTGTCGCTTTGAACTGGTTCGTTCGGAACCAAACTGCTCAGCACAATCACCTGAGCGGAATCGAGAGCGTGCTTTTTATTTGTTTTTGTAAAAAAGAGAACGAACTAAGAAGTGGTGAGTTTTCGCAGGGAGGTGAATTCCTTTGGTGTGTGTGGTGTGTTCGCAAAGAGCGCCAAGTTGAAAATTAAGTTTTAAATATTTTTTTTTTGTTATAGAAAAATATATACACACGTCGTCTAGTTTGAAATAAATTGCTTTTGATTTTGACACAGAAATATTGAGTGTGTTGATACAACTTAAATTCCCTTAAATATATGGGAAAATATATAAAAAAATCAAGTCGCTATTTTCAATTTATTGGCAAAATGGCATTATAATTGATTTTGTGTAGGGGTAAACAATAAACACAATAGTAGTAATTATGATATTAAAAAAAAAAAACACATTAACTATGATGCTCCTGCGGCGCCTACTCCTTACTCCTACTCCTTGCGCCTGGCCCGGAGCCTCAAGGCCAGATAGGCGAATCCCCGGAAGCCCACGATGAGAATGGCCAGACCCACGTAGTCCAGCGGCAGATCGGCGGCCGAGAAGTTGAGGGTCTCCAGGATGACCTTGCCTGAACTGGGACACGTGGTGTTCGAGGAGGTGCAACTGATCTCCCCCGGCTCAACGTCCGCCCACTGGTTAATTAGGAGGCCCTCGTTGGCATACCGGAACCAGGACAGATACGACAGCCACTTGAGGTAGACGGGGACCGAACCCGAGTTCAGGAAGAAGCCGCCGAACAGCAGGAAGGGTATAATCACCGGCGGACCCACCGACAGGGCCATCGAGGTCGAGGAGCTGGCGCAGGATATCAAGTAGCCAAAGGAGGTGGAAACGTTCGCCACCAGAGTCACCAGGGCCAGGCAGTTGAAGAAGTGCAGCACACCGGCCCGTAAGCCGATCATTGGATAAGCGATGGCCGTGAAAACCAGCGGTACGGTGAGGAAAAGCGGCAGTTCGGCGATGGTTTTGCCCAGGAAGTACGTGTCGCAGCGGTAGAGGCGACTCCGGGCCTCTCGCATGAACACAGGCAGTTCGGAGGTGAACACCTGTTAATTGAGGTAAATAATATATTAACAATATATTTTTATACAGTTATTCATCATTCAATTACTCACATTAATCGTGGCAAAAACATTCTGGAAGGTCATGTTGGTCAGGAAAAGGAAGATGGCTCCATTGATATTCATCACGCCCACTTGCGTCAGTTGTTGGCCCAAAAAGATCAAGCCAATCAAGATGGCCACCATCTGCAAGGATAATTTATAACTTAGACCCTTGGCATATATATTATTATCAAGTATTTTATTAGCTTAGTGTCATTCGGATACATTAAAAATTATAAAATTAAGCGGCAAAACTAATAAACTAATAATAAAAAAAGTTCAATAAGATGTTGGATATTTGCTCATAGTTTAAGCTTTTAAATTTAATTTTAAATATTTATTTCTTAATATTTTTATAATTTTAAAAGCTGAAATAAATCTGGAAATAAATTTCAAGGAATTGTATTTTTCTTTTTAAGAGCATCCCTCATATCCTCATATCCCTTCCCGCCGCCGCCACTCACCGTTGTCTGGATGAGCCGCACTTTGACGAGCAGCGGCTCCTTGAGCACCGACAGCCAGGATCGCCACAGGACGGCTCGGAACTGCATAAACCAGGTGGCCTTGTAGGTGAAGCCATTCTCTGGCTGTTCCAGCGGCTGCTGAAGGCTTTTGGTGGCCAGAAGCTGCTCCATGTCCCGGGCCACCTTGCTGATGGCAAAGTTATCGCAGATTTTGGCAATTCGCTCCCGGGATTCGATCTCCCGGCCGGGAACCACGGCCAAAACCTGAACGTAAAAGTCTGCCGGATTGTAGTTCGTGGGACACTGAGCTCCGACGCTGAAAAAATAAATATTTTAATATTATTTACAAGAATTTAAAGGGTCCCGAAGGACTACTCACTAGGAGAAAAAGTCCACGGCCTCGCTAGGCGTTCCCAGGAAGGCCACCCTGCCCTCGGCCATCAAAAGGATCTTATCGAAGAGCTCGAACAGCTCGGAGGAGGGTTGGTGAATGGTCAGAATGACGGTTTTGCCCTTCTGCGACAGCTTCTTCAGCACCTGGACCACGCTGTGGGCAGTGAAGGAATCCAGTCCGGAGGTGGGCTCATCGCAGATTAGCAACGGCGGATCGGTGAGGGCTTCCGAGGCGAAGGCCAGGCGCTTTCTTTCGCCACCGGACAAGCCCTTGACCCTGCCCGGCACCCCAATGATCGTGTGCTGGCACTTGCTCAGCGATAGCTCCTGGATCACCTGATCCACGCGGGCCACACGCTGCTTATAGCTGAGATGCCTGGGCATCCGGACCATGGCCTGAAAGATCAGGTGCTCTCGGGCGGTGAGCGAGCCAATGAATAAATCGTCCTGCTGGACATAGGCGCACCTCGCCTGCATTTCCTTAGCATCCACCGGCTGGCCATTGAGGAGTCGCATTCCCGAGGGCGAGACCTGAATACCCTGCGGCGATCGAAAGGCCAAAGCATTGAGAAGCGTGGTCTTTCCGGCCCCAGAGCTGCCCATCACGGCCAGCAATTCACCGGGATAGGCCACTCCGCAAACTGAAATCGAAGAGAAAGAAGGAATAGGAAATGGGGAGAATATATATAGTGATTTATCTACTATGTAAACTTAAAGTTTACACATCTAATTAAGCTCACCGTTCTTCAGCAGATGCTTCCTGGGCGCCGGGATGTGTCGTTCGTTGCAGAAGAGGCCTCGCGTCCGGTTGACCAGCTGCCGCCAGCCGGAACCCGGCTGGTTGACCGCCCCGAAAATGTCCAGGTTATGCCAGGCATAGGTGAGATTCTCTGCCAGCTGGCCATTGGTGGATCCGGAACCGGGGCCATCCGGTGGACTGGGTGGACGCAGAGTGCCATAGTTCTTGGCCTGCCCATAGCCCTGGCCAATGCAGCTCTGCGAAGCCCCGCCGCCTTCGCCCTGAGGAGGAGATTTGGAATAAATAAAATTCAATAAACGTAGAATGGTTACATTTAAAAAAATAATCAAATGTCAAAGGAAATTGTTAGAAATTTTTAAGAACCTAAAGGTTATTCCATAGGCTTTGAAATATTTCTTTGTTTTTTTTTTCTTTTAATAAGATTTAAATATTTTTTTATTTATTTAATAACATTTTATTTGCAGTGTTTCCTAAAAAGGTTGCGAAGAGAAAAGTTTTTAATTTCACGGCGTTCGTCCATAAAAATGAAGGCGTTTGTGCATAAATCTTGGCGAGCCTGGCTAATCCCTGCGCCTGCTTCTATCCCCAATCCCTAACCCTCTTTCCCACCCGCCGTGTCCCTTTTTCTCGGCGGCTACCCATCTGTTTAATAAAAATGCCCAAAGTCCCGGAGTAGGCGAGGCCTATTTAAAATGTGCAAATTAGGGCAGGCCATAAGCCGCAGCCGGCTGGCGGCCTTGAGGAGGAGTCGGAGTCCAGGCAGGGTGTCCTTGTGGGCTCACCATGTTGCCACTTCATAAGACAATTGCGAGTGTAAATCGCCGGCATCTTCGGCTTTTGTTTTCGGTGGGCTTTGAGCCCTCCATCAGCTTTGTTTTTATTAAATATAAAACTTTAAGGACACTTGGCCATATAAATGAGCCGGAATCCTTATGAATGAGTTGAGCAAAGTGCGTATTTTGGGGCCCTTTTGAGTAGTTTGCCATCAGTGCAATGAATATTTACTAGCGGAAAGTGGCACAATTCACTCAATTTACGACTGGGATTTGTGTTTGTAGTGAATTTTCTAGGCTTACGATATTTATCGATGTATTGTTTTCTTACAACGTGAGAAATTGTAAAATAGCTTGCTTTTTAAGGGTTATTCCTTTTAATATTGCTATATCTGGGATTACTTAATAGTGGATGTTAGCAAGCTTGTTTTTTTTAAAGGTTCTTAAAAAATATCGACACAATATCGATATTTTCGATAAACAAAGATAAAAGCTACTCTGACAGCGCCACTCCATCTTTAATCACAAGTTAATCGCTAAAAGTCAGCTCAAGCCCAAGTCGATGGTGGATTAGAAGGCCCTCCCCCCCAAGGGGAGGGAGTGATGGCGGCGATTGCCAAACCCACTCCGTCAGCCCGCCAGCTTTACGCCCAGGTGGGGCTTCCCTTTCATAAAGCCGGTAACCGAAGACGCTTGCGGTAGGGTCCACTTACCCACTCCCCCGCAGATATTTTCATTTTCATTTTCATTTTCATAAACAATTTTCTGTTTTCCATTTGTGGGGTTTCCTGCCATCGCATCGGCCTGCGGCCAAAGCATAAATAACAGGGATCCACTAATTGGCGTCCAGGAAAAAAATATATATACAAAAAACTTACAAAAAATGAAAGAAGAAATATGTACAAAAAAGAAGACAAAATGATGGCCACAATATGGAAAACATTTCATCCGCTGCGCTGCTCTCATAATAATTTGTATAAATAATCATAAAAAATTAAGCAAAAAATGCTAGCAATGAGGAAAGCAAAATCCGTAGCAGAAGAGCCAAATAAAAAAAGCTGACATTCAATAAGAGCCAGGAGAAAATATTAAGAAATAATGTCCACCTAACACTCAGTGCCTTTGGCTTGCTAGCTACAGTAAAATCTTGAGTTAGAGGAAATATTTCTTATGCTTCCAAATTTATGCAGAAATTTTAAATATTAATTTGGATAATTATAATGAAATATATAATAATACAAAAAAATATATTTTGGAAGTTTTTAAGTAAATATTTATTAAATTATTAATTAAATTAATAAATGTAATATTTAACTTATTGAATTTATAATTTGTTTATTTCAAACCCTGTTCTTTAATACCTATTCTCCACTGTACTTCTGCTGCGCTGCTTTCGCCACTGATTCTTCTAGAATCTCCTGTCCAGTTTTTGGGCTGACTTTTGCTTACAAAAAAAATAAAAAATATAAATAATAATAAAAAAAATCGGTTGACGTCGCGAGGTGGACGCGAAAAAATGTAATATCCGTTACGGGCTCAGAAAGAGAAAGAGAGAGATAGAAAGGGAGAACAGCTGGGTGCAAAAGAGATGGACGGCAACGCGAAGACTCAGACCTGGCAAAAAATTGTTTTCACAACAAATGAGGCCGAAAAATGTTATTAAAAAGTTTCCTTCTCCCAATCCGCCACCGCCCCACCCACTGCCTCCTCCTCCTCCTACTCCTCCGTGGGGTTCTTATCTCCGTCTTCGGTTTATTCTCTTACTTTTTCCCCCGCCCTTGTATTCCTTGTTGCCAAAGATGCTACATTTCATATTTATTTAATTTTTTTCGCTTACTTCTTACTTTGCGTGCTATTTTTGAATTACTTATGAAGGAATTCTGGATGCTGGGGCGAAAGGAATGGGGCGATAGAGTGCGTTTTCCACGCCAGATGGCGCTTCGACAGGCGGCAGAGGACGAAGGAGCTGCCAGAAATGTTTTTTGATGAACTTGACAAATTGAAATGACTGAATGAAGAAGCGACTCAATTTGTTGTGTTTCCTCTCTTATTTTTTTTTTATTTTGTATTTTCATTTTAATTTGGTCGAGTGTGCCAGTGAGTGGCTAATGAGTGCACTCGAAAGTCATTCACAATGATGGTAACAAAACACAGGGGCGGCCATAAAATTATTCAGTGCAAGCTTCCACATAAATTGCCCAAAAAAATGAATAAAATTTGGAAAAATTTATAAATTGAGTTCATAAATTAAGGTAAAGTCATTAAAGGCATTAAATATTATTTTAAGAATAAACATTGGAATATATTTTTAATTTTAAACTAAAAAATATATATTTTGTGTTGGTTTTAAAATTAAGAAAATATTTTATTATACATTTTATTTATTAAGCATTTTTTTCGAGTTGTTTTCGAGGAACTCCCTGGAGTCTGAGGGTTATACCTTAGTTATACAAGGTGCCAAGTTGCCATACAAAGGCACTAGTTTACAAAACTATAGTATAAAGGCAAATAGAAGATATCAGATGCTGAACCCAAAGCGTGGGTCTAGTCAAATAATGACCCAGATAAGACCAGATTGTACAACATCAAGCAGTGATCTCTTCAGAGGCTGATACAGATACAGATATAGATGGAGATACAGATACAGAAACAGATACAGATACAGATACAAATACAGATATAGATACAGGTTCAAAAACAGAAACGGATACGGTATCTTGTCTGCCTCCGAGCTATAGACACTCAGCAATGTTGTTTGGCCAACTTAAGCCGATAGATAGATAATCCAGACTGCCTTACCCACACCTCTTCTAATGTTTGGCTATGCTTCAGTGGGTATTTTCGTTGAGTGTATCTTTTTATTTTAATATCAAAATTTAGAAAATAAAAAAGAAATATAATAAATATTTTCCAAATAGAATTTCATACCAAAAATAATTAATTATTTCTTAAAAGTTCAGTTATTATTTTTGGATCTGTCAAAAAAAATGTATAAGCAGTAAAGATCTAGACATAATTTTTATATTTTCAAAATAATGTATAATTTAATTTAATTTTTATAATTATTTAAATATCAACAAAAATGTTCTTAAATTACACAGCACATGCCTCATTTTCCCCGAGTCTTTTATTTATTTTTATTCTTGCGCAATTTGCGGTTACTGACTGTTCTCACGATCCGAAACCAATTGGTTATGGTGCAATCGCAAAGCCATAGCTTCCGACAGTTAATACTCACATTATTTAGATGCTCAGCGGATGGGTGTTTGCTGCCCCCGCGGATTAACAACTCCTGATCCTCTTGGCCCATCGTCGATCTGTTACCGATCTTTTCCTGACTTTCTGGCTTTCTTCCCCTTTCCCAAAAGATTCTCCCAAGGGCACTCGAAAAAAATTACGGCAGTGTTATTTTATGTCTTGAATTGTTGGAGTAAACCGTTCGGAGCCTCGTCACGAAACCGCTGGCAAAATGCAACTGAAGGCGGACATTGACGCTGGTTAATGCGAACAACAGTGCCTAGAAAGAGACGGAACGGTGGCCCAGAGTAAGAGATGGGGAGAACCACAACACTGACTTTGAGTGAAATGACGTTTTTGAGTGAGAGAGAGAGAGAGAGAGAGGTAATAGAAGAAATTATCAGAGGGTGGCACTAGGTGTACCCTATAATGGGGTGATCTTGCTTCTAAAGAAAATAACTTTCTAACTTAATTTTAGATTTTAAAAATATTTATTTAAGCTTAATTCATGTAAAAAGGTATATATTTAACTAAGAGATATATATTTGAATTTAAAAATAAATATATTTACCTTGTAGGTTTTTTTCTTGGGGGTATTGCCAGAGTCAAAGACCCCTCTTTCTCTCTCTCCAAATGCTGATTAGAATGAGATGCTGGCTGGCACCTGCTTATCTCCCTCACATTCACCTTCTCTCTCCTGTTTGTTAAACCGTCACCTTTCAGGGGTACGCACTGTACTATACAGGCATTATTTAACAAACAAACGGCAATGGTGTTGGTGATGCTTAACCCCTAGAATCCCCAAGCCCCAGCCGTTGTTGTCATCGTTAACACTGAACTCCGTAACGGACTCCGTCCATTGCCAGATGTCCGGACATTATCAATCTTCATCATCATCGCCATACGGAGTTTGACAGAGGCTGGGGGGGAATGGATGGCCGATGGGCCTGAGTTGAGGCAAGAGACTGTCAATATCATTTTCAACTTTTCCGCGGCCAATAAGGTAACAGGTTAAACAGGAGATTCCTTAACCGGATGGCTTCCTTTGTGAACTATACTTAATACTTTATAAGTTTTTAAAGTGGTAAATTTAGTAATAATTAATAAATATTAATTTAACAAAATTTCTAAAATTTCTAAAAGAAAATGTTAATAGTTAATAAAGAATAATGATGAAAACATATTTCTATCTCACTCACTTTCGCCGTAAATAGCCCGTAGCACGGCTATAATGTTTTAAAATTAATTTTAAATTTTATTTAAATATTCAAAATATTTGTATTTAAATTTTTTAAATCGGTTTTTATAGACAAAATATTTTATAACATTTTTAAAGACTTTTTTTAAATCAAAATGATGATTTTCCTTGAACAAAGTCAAACGAACTTGTCTATATCGACTCGCCTGGTGATGCTTATCGAAAACATATGTATATATAAGCCTTATGGGAATACGTTTTAAGCCCATCAAGAATTGCTGGATGACTGTAATCTATTTGTGACTCTCTGCCCCGATTTGAGCCCGATTTAAAGAAGCTCAAAAAGTCGCACAAGGTGGGAGCTCTGTGTTCGAGCCGTGAGGGATTTTCTTTGTGAGCCGATCAACATTAAGCGGAAAGCAGACAACAATGCCAGCCAGTGTCTCTCTTGCACATTTTTGCTCACTAAATCGCACTCCAACTGGGGTTTTTCTTTCAGTGACACTTCTGGGGCTTCCCCGACCGATTCTGAGTTTGAGTGAGGCTTAAAGCGGGTTTTGCTCCTGTTAAATCTGTCTTGGCCAACGTGTACTCACTCGAATGCTATAAACTTTTTTTTTAACATTTAACAATTGATTGTCACTCGGTTGTGGCTTTTGTTTTTATTTTGTAGCAGAGAAAAAAAAGGGATTTAAGCCCGATTATAAAATGCTCTTAAAGTATTATTTTAATGTTTGGCTTAAATAAATAATAACATTATGTGTATTTATGGCAATGTAATTACCAGATTTGTAATTCATTTTAGCTTTTACAGCTAATATAATAATAATGTAGTAGGTAATTGACTGTTAAATTCTGCATACCCTGTAACAAAAGAGAGTAAAGCCAGTAACTCGAGCTAAAAGGGTAGAAAGTTTTTGTCTTTCTTTATTTTATTTTTTTTTCAAACAAGCTCACACACAGGTAAATCTCTGGGAAGTCAGGCGGTGAGCTCTGAAGGCTGACTTAACCCCCCGTCGTTTTCCTTAACCCATGCAAATTATTGACGCGGACAGCGGGTTCAATAAATCTATGTGTGTGTGTGTATGTGTTGGTAGAGAAACTTTTCGCTAATCAGACAGCTTTCTAGTTCATTGCTTTGCCGTAGACCCCCCTTGTGCCACGCCTTTGTCCGTGACACACCGCCTCTGACGCCCACTTTCATCGCAAAACCATCAGAGATGGCATAAAGCGATAGTTATTGAAAAGATATATCGATTTAAACGATAAATTTATCAAGAAACAAAAACTTTTATTGATAACTGAGAACTAAATTTGTGAGAAAATATTTTAAGTAATATCTTTAATTATATTTTTACCTAAAATATTTAATTGTTTAATTTTAAAATGTTTATTTCGATAAATTGATACTGATTAATCGATTATTTAGATGCCCTTGCTTCATCCTTAATGGTAATTACCAAGTAAATCAGCGTTGCCATTTGCCAAGCCCAAAAAGTCTAAAGAGAAAGTGGCAAGGGGCATTTTTTTTTTTTTAGAAACGGGTTGGGTAATGTCCCCATCCGCCATTCGGCGGAGGATAATGTAAGGAGGCGGCGGCGACTGCCAAAGTTTTGGCAACTTTTAAAGAGAGGAATGTGTTATGGGTTCGGGTCACATAGTTAGTTAGTCCCGCAACTTCAAACCAAATGACTGCAGAAGGGGCACGGCACGGCCATGGAGTTAAACGTTTGTCAGCCATCGAGGTGGAGATTTATGTGGCGTTTTTGGTGGCGCAAAGTTTTCCAAGATTTTCCCAGGATCCACTGGCTTTAAATTAGCCAAGATCTAAGAGCCAAGTTTGTTACCAAGATGCCCGATTTGTTGTCCAGCTCAAAAAGGTTTTCTGAAAACAAATACGGAGAGCTCTTAGCAGGGAAACTCCTCTTTGAAATCAAATATTTCTGTATCCAACTAGGCTTTAATTTGAAACTTTAAACTGTTTTGGAATGCAAAGTAAACGCTGTTTTTGTCACCCTTCTAAATAAAATCCTTGCCACTTTCTGGTTCATTTTTCATGCCCTCATCTTTGCTTTTTATGTATCATCAATTTGATGTTTCCGTTTCCCGCGGCTGATGAATTTGTTTATGCAAAGGACACAAAGGATGCGCGGGCAGCGGCATCATTCCTGTCGAAACCAATTTCAACTTCATGGCAATCACTTCAATCTCGTCCTCGCCTAGTTGGTAGCCATGCAATAAAATCGAGTGAGACAGTCTTGCAAATATTTGTAGATATCTACAGGATATACGTATATGGGTATGCCCTTAAAAGGGGTCCTTTAGGACTGATTGAAAGTTGGAATACCAAGATATAGCAAGTATTTATATTTAACTCAATTTTGTCAAGTTTATAATTTCCAGCATTTGTTTAAACAATTTTTACATCCTATTTTTGGAAACATATATTGCCATTTTTTGTTATCTATTTATATTTTTAAATTAGACTTCCGCTTCCTATTGTAGGACATTTAAGAGATGGGCTGGGGGAGTGGATGTCCTGTGGAGTGGATAGAACTTATTCAAGGAGAGGCCTATACGAAGCGGAAGTCGCCATTCGCTTACAGCACGCGCGCGTCTCATAAAAACGTATCAAAACATCCGCTGGGAGTCATAAAAATTTTGCACTCAGACTTTGCTTTTGGCCCTGGTTTTCCCCCATTTCCTTTTCCCTTTTGCCTCCTGATTTTTCCTGATGCAGTTTCTAACTTTTTTCTCTGTCAGTCGTTGGCTCTCTCTCTCTCTTTCTATCTCCTTTTCCACGTGGGACTACGCGGCGTATGTGTAATCTAATAAAATTTGCTGTTTATGTGGCAACAGGCTCTACTTGTTCTCCCTCTTCTGCAATCCCTTTCTCTCTCTCTCTCTCTCTCTCTCTCTTTTTGTTCTACTCTTGCTAACTAGCTTCCTTCAAGTGTTTTCCTCTTAGCCCTTTTCCCCGCTTCTTGGCCAAGTTTACCCACGTTTTTTTCCTCTGATTCGTGCAACTGTTGCGCTGCTTTATGGCACAATGGCTGAGGATTCAGGTTTCAGGACTCAGGAATGCGAGTTAATTCCTGCACATGCTTGTTCTGGGGATGTGCTTTATTTTCATGTTAAATATCGCCCAAAAATATCGATTTTAATATCGAAGATATCGAGAGATTGTTAAGATATCGATTTTAAATTAATTAAAAATGGTTTGAGAGGCATGGAACATTTTTGTACGTGTTTGTTGTAATAAATTATACAAAGCAAAGGAAAATTCCTAATACAAATATATGTATAAATTTTTAAAATTAAGTAAATATATATTTTTTACTTTAAAGATATAATTCAATGTACGTTTCAACTTAAACTTCAATCTTAGCACCTTAACAATATTTATATATAGGTAAAAATATTATATTTTAATAATTTGTATTATTATTATTTTTTAATATATATAATTTTTAATATTTAATTTTCCCTTTTCCTTGTCATATGCTTTTCTGGCTAGTCAAAGTTGCAGATTTATTTTGGCGAGTAGAGATAGTGAATCCCGTTTTAAGCGGCTTGTGCCTTAAATACAATTATCTCTTAACAAGCACACAGCTTAAAAAAAAAATAACGAAATCGCTTATGGCCACAAACACACACTCGTAAAAAAAAGTATATAAATATGCATATTTGAGCGGGGTCGAAGCTTATCGATAAATGATTTTCAGGCCGCATTTATAGGCGGATATTGAATGGCTGGCTAAATCCCGCGAAATGATGATAAATCCCACTTTTAGGGAATTATTTTTATATTTTATTTTGCGGAAAATCAAGATTTTCCTCCATATTAAATTCAAAAGATGGCTATTATTTTGTATAGCTTTTCCTTGTGGTTCCTTTTCAATCATTAATCATTGACAAATCGGAAGACAAAACAGCAGCCAGTGACACTTGCCGCCTGTTGCAATTTAATTAGATTAAAAATGCATATAATTTATCAAAATGCAAAGGAAAATGTGAAAATATGAGAAATGGGAAATGGTAAATGCCACATGTCACAAGACATAGGCCAGAGTAAAAGTCAAATCCGAGGCTGTCACAGACACAGGACATACAATATGGCAAAAATAATTTAATTGCATTACAAGAATAAAGGAAAAAAGAAAACATAAATAATCAGCAAAGTGAGTAAATATGCATGTGAAAGGAGTGTAATGACAATGAAAATGCGTAGCTAATTAGCAAACTGACAGCACAAAGGGGCGAAATATATATATATGTGAGGAGAAAAATGGTTAAACTCACACAGAGGGGTAGAAAATGGCTGTATGTGAATATTACGTATACGCACCGTTAGACAGGGCAATGAATTATGCAAAAATATATAGAGAGAGGGAGGGAGAGAGACACAGGGAGATCCTTTTGTTATTTAATTTTCATTCATTCTCATTTCCCCCGTCTTCGTTTTTTCCCTGCTCCCTTTTTTTTCCTCGCCCCCTTGCAACATTTGACATTTTGTCACATTTAAAAAATATTACAAAGGTTCTCAAGCCAAGGGACAGAGGAAGTTGTGCGATATAAGCCACGTACTAATATGCCATCTAATTTGTTATTCATGTGATTTAAGCGCGTCAAAGAAGATTAATGACTGAAAGCGCGCTCGGCACCTAAATTGAAAAGTGGCAAAAAGCCAAAGCAAAGCTCATAATAACAAAAGCCAACAGGGGTCTACGACCAAGGCGGGGGGTATGCAGTGTGATTGCGGTGTCTAAGGGATAATTTAATAATGCCCCAGATTGGTTAACCCCCAGACTCTCTACCACCCAGTTTACCTCGTCTCCTTAGTGGGTAGCCTTAATGCGGAATAAAATTCAATTAGAGCCACTTTGCAATTAACCCAATGAGCGAGCGACTGAGACGCTAACAAGAAATGTCTGCTCGTATTTAATGAAACTATAAATTAATGCATATTTAAGGCATTACCAAAATATTAGTATTAATATTAAATATTAATAAGAATTTAAGCAAAAAAAGCATATACTTTCAGGCACAAAGTGGCTGCTAAAACAGCACTGAACAAGGAAAACACTTTTTAAAAATATATTTTTAAAGTATTTTTGCTTAAAAGATAAACTAAAATCAAATTTATTTTATTTATAAAATATAATTAAATTCAATTTAAATTTAAATTTCTCAATTTTCAGCTTCTTAATTTAAGCCAACAAAAAACTTGGCCAACAATGAACCAAAATATGTCTTCGTGGAAACCGAAATTAGTTGGAATTTGCAGTGCGAGAGAAGCAGGAGGAGGGTAGGAGCAAGAGGAGGAGGAGCAGGAGGAGAAGCAAGAGGAGCAGCAAGAGGAGGAACAGGAGGATGAGCAAGATGAGCAGGAGGAGTAGCAAGAGGAGGATGTGCAGCTGGCAAGGAGTAATAGATGCTGAAGGAGGATCAAGAGGAGGAAGTCCTGGTTCCATTGTTGGTTGTTGGTTGTTGGTTGAAGTTTGCGTGCCGCAGCTATTAGCTTTTGTCTGTTTGCAAATGGCTTTCGCACTGGCTCTTTGATGCGGTCACTCGGTGTGGGCGAGGTCAAAGGTTGCTGGGGTTAGGGGGGAGGGGGGAAACTTTGAGAGTTCTTTTCACCGCAAATTAAAGTGCACAAAATGCTAAAGTTCCCAGTTGAAATATTTACGAGACAGCCGGCGGAAAATGGGAAATGGGGAAATGAGGCGATGCCCCCCCTCGTCACCCGTGCTTGAAAAATAGCTTTGTTTCAATAGCCAAGAAAACTGGTGGGGAAACTGGCCGAAGGATTTTCTGCGGTTTTTTCCTATACACCCTCACACCCTCACACCCACTTCCCCTTCCCTCTTCTCCCTAGAAGCAACAGCTTCGCAAAAATTGCAGCCATCGTTGCCGCCGCCGCTTGCATTGAGGAAGCTAAGCTCGGTTATTTTCCCACCGGAAAACTCTTTTTCCCCCCCTACCCCCCACAGACATTCCTCTGCCGCTGCCGGTCCTGAAAGTCTTGAGAAAATGTGCGGTTTCTGCGGCTCCTACTTGAGAAATCTAATTAAACAAATAACAAAAGCTCGGCTTGGCAGTAAAATCTACTCACTAAGGGATATTAATAATAAGTTTCGGTTGACTGTACACGCAAAACTTTCCTGGCCAAAATAATTCCAATCTATGAAAACTTTCGGGCATGCGGTCAATAAGTTTTCCCCAATGGAATTGTACGCTTCCAGCCTATTAACATAATGTTTCGAAGTGGTTTTCCAAGTGGAGTTTCTTAAAAAACAGTTTAAAAAAGGGGTCAATTAATGGTTAATTTATTGGAAAATAATTAAGGTGAAATTAGGGTAACAAAAATTAAAGGAATGTATAAATTAAGCTTAAAAAATATCTAAAATAAATATATAATTAATACTTTAAATACAATCTTAATATTAAAGATACATTTTAAAGATATTTTAGTAAGCATATTTAATTTTAATTATTTAAAAATTAAAACCATTCCCCTTACAGCTCAATATTTCCCTTGAAAATGAAATCTATAAAAAGAAAATCATCAAATTTGAACCTTTATTTTTAATTCCTTTCGCAGTTTAGCTTCCATTCTTTGGATTACAAAAATGTATCTTATGGATACAGAGATGCAGATACTTAGCTCCATTAAGCCGGAAGCTTTTATCTCTCCGCTTTAACTTCTTTGATTATAATTTACTTTTCGGTTGTTATTTTCCTGGGCGCACTTTTCCGACTAACTCTCGTTAAGTTTCAGTGCACGGCCGTTAGGTGGCGCTTTATGGGGCTACATTTTCTCAGAAAAACAGCATTTTCCATATGCCAGTAAATACACTGAGAGAAAATTGCCAAGAAACATTTTTTAAAAATGATAGAAGGAAATGAAAAGTTGAGAAATAGACATTTTTTGTTTAGCACAATTTTATTTATATTATTTCTGATAAATTAACTTTTAAATTAAAAAAAAAATAATAATAATTAAAAATTCATTATAAATATTAATATTTATAGCAACAGCTTTTAAATACGTTTGCTCTTAGTTATTGGCTTAAAGTTTTTGAAAACTTCTTCCTTAAAATCCCTCTTTTATTAAAAGCACTCGATTTTTCTTGCAGTGCCTAGTTCCAACCTGACTTATTACCAGCTGAACAGGAAGCAGGACTCCCAACACTCGCACACATGGGCTGTAAAAATGAAAATGGCGCTACAAAAATGAGAAATGAAGAATGACAACATCAAATTAGCTTCATAAAAATGTCGACTCCGCTGGCTCCCTTCCTGGTGCCTGTTGTTGTTTTTTTTTTCTTCTTCAGGTTTTTTGTTTTGTCCTGAGGGGGTGTGAAACAATACAGTTTATAAAAATGAGAGTGCAAAAATATTTTTATGATAAATGACTGTAAACGAGCACGTGAAGCGACAAAGCGGAAAAGGGAAAGCCAAGGACATTCCATAGACATAACCGTGCTGCTGTCAACCACACACGCACATGCCAGGGCATCCGCACACCAGCACACCAGCACACACCCACACACACGCACAGCCACAAGGACATCTATATGACAGGAGAATTTTCGGCGTCGACGTTGACATTGACGCCATTTCCGGCCGACGAGACGCGACGCGATGCGGGGCGAGGCGAAGCAAGGTATGCCATGCCAGCAACAGTTGTCCTTTGTCGCATCCTCACACCCTGCTCGATTTTTCACCGCGTCCTTCAGGATTTTTCCCCCCGAATTTTTGCCAGCGGCGACATATGTCATACGCACACTGATGTAACCTAGCCGGGTTTTATTTTTATATTTCTTTCTAGATTTTCTTTTTTTTTTTGTTTTTTCCTTTTCTTTGCTGGCTTGGCGGCTGATAGATGGCAAGTTTAGCGATCTAGTTGTCGAGTTGACGCGATAAGTGAATGGGGAAATGTACATGTACTTGGGAAAGCTGGAATAAAAATACATCTCAGCGAATTTACAAAATATGAAGTATTAAAAGGGAAGAGACAGGGCTTGAAAAGTCCCAAGAAAGTATATAATAGTTGTTTTGAATGTTTAAAAGGCAATTTATAAGTAAATAAAACGAAACCTAGAAGTGGATATTTCCTTAATTTTTGTTTTGTAATTCAATTTGTATATTTTATACAACACATGAATATCATAATAAATATTTTAAGCCAACTTTAGCCTTTAGTTTTCTTAAAAATTAATTTTAGACTGTTGTAATTCCTCAAGTTTCAAGTAATATTTTAATAATTAAAAAACCTTTTAAAAAATATATATATCTTGTGCTAAGATTAATTAGTTCATAAGTAAACTGGATATAATTATATACTAACTAAGAACATGTTCTAAAGGCTCATAATTCTCAAGCTTAAATATGTCTAAAGGTTTCTTAAAATCCACTTATTAATTATTTTAAATATTACCAAAAATATTTAAACAAATTCACCCATTTCTTTTCAGTTTCAATTTTAAATAAACAAAGATCTTTGGATTCCTTCAAGGGCAAGGCACTTGGCATTAGGAAAAGAGATTCTCAAGAGGCTCGCATTGACACCAGAGAATAAATAGATTTCCTAGGGGATTCCCCTGATTGTTTTTAATTAATCGATTAAGTGCTTTCGAAATGCCCCACGATTTCCCAGCACTTAACCGACACAAGTTTTTTTTCCCAGGAGCTCGGAGAAGGAGGATGCCATATCAAAGAACCTCCTCCTCCACAAAGGTGGCACTGGGACAAAGGCGTTGGGATTGCCTGAGCTATGGCTTAGTGTGCTGGGGAGCCCACAATCTTTCTCGACTTTTCCTTTATGAGGGCATGTCAAAAAAAGAAAAAAAAAAGAAGAAAACACCAGCCAGCAGCCAACGTGGAATAAGATTAAAGAAAAAGGCAGAGGGGAATATATAAAAACGACTTCCTCTTAGACGACGCTTTTAGCTAAATTGCGACAAAAATGAGCAGCGCGAGAGATGGAGAAGGGGAGGGAGGGTGATGTTGAGGGGGAATCGAGGAGGGGATGAGGGGGAGACAACGACTAAAATAATAAAAGAACAATGTCAAAGAAGTTGGGCACATAAATAAGCTCTCAGGGCCTTCCTGTGCCTGTTTTTCAAACAACAGCAGTCAAGGTGTTAGCAACAAGGTTTTTTTTTATTAAAAATAATATATATATATTACAAATATATATAAACACTTACATCTCCTGGTTTCTATTTATTACAAAAAATATTAGCAATACAATTTTTAATATAATTATAAAATAAAACTATAATTCCCAACTGTTTGTTTATTATTATTTAAAAGAAGTTTTACCTTAATTTATAATATTTAAATTTTATTTATATTTCAAAAATCTTACTTACTTTCTTTTCTTTTCAAATGACTTTCAACTTCAGTATAGCAGCAATTTTCCCTTGCTATACACTTATAATTCCCAACTGTTTCTAGTTACCACCAAAATTCATCATAGTTTATAATTTTTAATTATTATTTTTATTTCAAAAAACTTACTTTCTTTTCTTTTCAAATGACTTTCTCAAATGAAATATTATTCTTTAGTAGTGACCCTATTGCTTTGCCCTCGATTGTAAATGCGTATGTGTGATTAGGATAAATGTGCACGCTTCCAAATTGATGTGGTTGTGTGCGCCTGTGTGAGTATATGTGTGTGTGTGTAGGGAACCGGAAGCGGATATGCGCTGCAATTGTCATCCAAGGTTCGGCCCCCCAAAATGCGTGCCTAGGTGGGCGCCATCATAATCATTATCCGTCCTCAGCTGTCCTTTACACTCTCCCCCAGCTTTTTCCTGCTCTTTTCGTGCTGATTTTCCCCCAAACCACCTGCCACTTTTCCACCACCACCTCAGCTCGATTTATTTGCGCATTTGTTTGCCTTCGTCGGTACTCATTCATATCGTAAAGAGAATATAAGAAGCCAGCAAGACACTCACAAATGCTCCATTTTCTTTATTAATAAATACAGCAAGGATATGGGGCGGCGGCAGGACGATGGGTCATATAGTGGGTTACCTTGGTCAGAAATCATATATGAATCATTCATTTCGTTGGCTGATTCTTTCATAAGTGAATAAGGGAATGATTAAATGCATTCAGATGAATGATTGAGAGGGATTATTCGATTAGGCTAATGTCAACTTTTGTGGGAAAACTCTGTTGTTTAATATCACAAAGACCTTTATGTTTAATTTATAATTTATGCAAAGTTTAATTGTTAAAATTGTACGATAAGAATGTAATATAATCTCAACTTTAAATGCTTCTTTCTTGGATTTAAAAATATATATTTTGTTGTGCCCTTAATGACATTTTTAAATCATCTTATTTATTAGTTAAAGCCTTGAATATATATATTAATTTTAGACTTTATGCTGCTATTCCATTTCCTGCTTTTGGGGGGAGGTTTCTTCCTGTGACTGGTGCCCTCAGCGACTGCCTTCCGGTGAAGGGAAGTCGCTCCGTACCGCCCCGTCCTGCCCCCTTTTCATGCCCTGCTCTTATTTTCGCAGCCCCTCGGCACCTATTTGCGGCTGTCATTCAGCGAATTTCCGCCTGTTCACAGTTAATTGCGGCTCAGCAGTTAATCGTCATTACGGACACATGTGGGACATACCCAGGAACCCAGAACCCATACCTTTGGGAGGAGAACTGCCGCCCACGCACTTCCGCCAACCTTTGACCCTGCCGTGTGCCATCCCCACACCCGCCAGGTCCCGCCGCATATCACTTACAGGCTGCTCTGGGATGCCGTTTGTCTGTTTGCGGTTTTGATTGTCACTTGATGTGTTGTGATTATGATGTGTGTGTGTGTCTCGGGGTGTGTGTTCGCCCATCTGTCTCTAGTCTCCATCTGTGTGCCTCTCTCTCTGCGTCTGTGTGTGTTCTTCACCCACTAATGTGGTGATTTGTGTAAATTTGCTTGTCGAATGCCCTCGATTATGTTAGCCCATGTTTGACAGGCTTTTTTCCTTTCGCTTCTAGCCTCCACCCACTGTCCTCCCCCTCCTATATTAGCTTTTCTTTTTTTTTCACCCTCGAAAAGGTCTCCAAAATTTATGCTCTCACCTGCTGCCGCCAAACGAACACACATAAAACTGAGCCAAAGGTAAAGGTAAAGGAAAATCATAATTTCGTGCTTTTTACTTCTTTGTTTTTAAGTCAAAGTCAAAGAAATTTCGGAGGGCTTTTCCAGGCACCAGAGGCACCAGGTGTGTTCAATGCTCTCGACAACTTTAACACTTGCTTGAGAGAAAAAAAAAAAGAAAAACACTGGAAACAATGTTGCTTAGATGGGGGGTACTTTTTTAGGGGCTTTTTTTTTAATATGTTAGCGAGCTGATCGGGGAAATATATATTTTTATATATAAATAAAAGGTGAGAGATTATATATATTTTATATTTGATTTATTTTGCTGTTTTAATTTATTTAAAACAACTTTTTCGATTTAAATATCTAATATAAACTGTCAATCTAGGCTGCGTTCTATAACCTTTAAACGTGCAATGAATTCGTTAGGTAAAAAATGCAGTATAAATTCTAAAAATTCAATAAAAACAATAAATATAAATATAATAAATATATATAAAAAAAAAAAATAAACATTTTAAACTTAATGTAAGACACCTTTTTAAAGCTTTTAAGAACACTAGAGTCTTCAATAGCTTACATTTCAGTTTTTATTCTTAGCAAAAACTTTATTTTAAATATCAAAAATACATATGTAGCTTGAAATATTATATTTAAATATCATAAAAAAATTATTTAAATTTTTTTAATGCTAAAAACTATAACATTATAAATAATACCAACATTTAACCTGAATTTATTAGCTTAAAAAAACATTAAACACTTTTAGACTTGGCTTAAATATTTTATTGAATTTTTAAAAAAAATTTGAAAACCATAATAATTTCTTTTAAAGCCAGTTGGTTTTTATGCTCAAATTTCTTTGCAGAAATCCCTAAAATAATATTAAGTGTACACTCAATACACCATCTCCATCAGCTTCCCTCTAATTAGAGCTCATTGCATTTATTTCCCTTTTGTCACAATATCGAAGAAGAAGAGTGATAAAATGCAGTGGGAAAATAGCAGAAAATAAGGACTTGTCCAAAGGTTAATTGTAACGAAATTAGCTTAAATAAACATGCACAAAAAAATGTAGGGGAAATATAATTTAGCTGCAGTCCTGTGGCACTGCAATAAATGCTTCCAACAAAAGCAGTGCAATTGAGCAACTTTTTTATATCTATTTCCATTTTTTTTTTGCTCCTTCTGCCACGTGTTTGCTATCTGTGCCACACAGCCATCTCCCCTGCTGTCCCTGCTCCTGCTCCCGATCCTGCTCCTGCCTCTGTCTGACAGCTTGCCTGTGCATATTTGAATACCCAACATGGCTCATATTCAACTAATTAGGCGAGTTTTGCAAATACATTTTCATTATTGTAATTTTGCACAGTCGAAGGTGGCAGCAGCAGCAGCAGGAAGAGGAGCCTAGTGTGGGAGGGAGTCATGAAGAAAAAACAAAAAAAAAAAAAAAAACTGCAGTAGGCAACATGCTGGCAAAAGTTTCCCATATGTTTGAAAGGGGGTGGTTGGGCGTTTAACAACTGGCAGGGGCTTTTAAAGGTGTGGGGGATCCCCGGTTGGGGTAACAGACACCGACACATGTAGGCCGAGGCATTTGCATTTGCAAAAAAAAAGGAAGACAAAAAAATTCTTCTAGGTAAAATGCAAAAAGCAGGAGGATAAAAAAAAAATAGGATGGTAAAAAATGCAACAGCAAAAAAAAAAAGAAGAGTCGCAGCTAAATCCAACTCAAAATGGCAAAAGAGCTCACGTCACAGACAGGGACAGGACGAGCTAGCTGCAAGGTGGTGCAAGGGTCTAGTGGTTGGGTTTTTGGGGTTTCGCGGGGCCAGACACCGGCGGTTTTTCACACTGAAATCGGGCCAGACGGGTGGAGCAAGAAAGAGATAGATACTAGTTACGGTGAAAGCTGGAGAAAGAGACATTGACAGAGAGCCGAGGAGGAAGAGTTCAAATTAAATGTGCACACACGCAAGTTGATTAGCAAGATATAATTTAAAAATGTAGTTCCTCTCATTGTTTTCCGGCAGGACCAGCTTTAGTGTGCCCAGCCTGAATTGAGGAAATGTGTAAGTGTGGCCAAGGTAATTGATTTTAAATAAAATATTAGATAAAAAGAGTTTCTTGAAGTTTATTTTTAAATAAAAATATTAAAACTTATATACTCCTGTAATTTTTACTAATAAAATATTGATAGATCATTTAAAAACTAAATTTATAGCAAAGGAAAAGCGCAGTGTGGCCAAGCATAGTGTAGATTATGGACCTAGTGTTACCATGGAAGGTATGCCTAGCTAATTGCCATCAACCGCAGAGATGCCATCATTCTGTGTGATATCTAATCTGCTTGGAAAATCCTGAAAATTCTGCAGTTGTCCGTCCTTCATTCTCTGTCTTGGTCCTTCGCGCTTTTGCCTCTCTCTCTCTCTCTCTCTCTGTATCTCTCGGCCTTAGAGTTGCCTAAGCCCAAAACCATTAACACTTGTTTCTGTCATTTTACATGAAAAGCGGAAGCGCTTTTGTTTCTGTGAAACAAACAAGTTTCCTTGCCACTCGCAACTCGCAACTGCCCCAAAGCCTAGTCAGATTTTCCCGCTCACTCTACCAGCAATTTTTTTTCTGGCTTTTCTCTCTGTTTTTTTTTTTTTTTTTTTGACATGGGTATCCGTATCCTAGATCCATTCCACTCTGGATTCTGGTGTTTGCCTATTTGCAGGCTCCAAGGGGGAAAAAAGCTAGTCAAAGCTACTGAAACCTAGTATCTAGAATCTATTTTTATTAAAGAGAAATTTAAATATTCTGAAATAAAAGTGAAAGCTGAGTAATTTAACCTTAAAAATAAATATTTTAATATATATTTTATATTATTATTTAATATTTATATTACTATTTAATGCTTAAAAATCTATTACAACAAGTTTGCTTAACTAATCAAGAAATTAAGCCACTTGTTTTATAATTTTTGAATAATAAAATGAGAAAATATTCCACAGAAATGTCAAAAAGTTAAGAAATCTAAATATTTTCTTTCATTTCATTAGGACTTAGGACCCGAGAGGGAGGCATCAGGCTGTTAAATACTTATGTGTACATTACACGACTGTCCCTTCTTTGGACGAAGGAAAAGAGTTCTCTGGACTGGGCTTGGTCATGTCAGTTAACTGGATGAGGGTCCTGCCTCCAGCCCCCCATTCTGGCACAAAACTTTTTGCACTGCCTGTCAACGTCAAGCCATGGCTGACTGGCCTTCATGGCGGTGACTGTACCGCTCGCCCTCAGCCATAAAGGTGTTTTTGAGAGAAACTTCTTGAGTAGGTGCTCGCCAGCTGATGGTCCTGTGATGATGGATGGGTCTCAAGGCATTTTGGCATTTTCTGGGATTTTTCACACTTACGGCTACTTTGTTTAGATTATATGCATGATTTTTAGACTCAACTGGGTTTTAATAATATGAATTGTTTTAAAGTTGGCCAGTATGTCAGGATATAAATGATTATTTTCTGTGAAGCGAAAGCTGAGGGGTTTTTTAATATATTTTTAATGTATTTTATACTTTTATTAAATAATTTTGTTAACAAAATATTTTTTATATATTTTTCTAAAAGTTTATTTCTTGAAGTGCGATTTCTTTTGGCCAAAAAGAAACTTTCAGCTTAGTCAAAGGGAATTTCTGTGGGTCAGCTCTTCAGCTGGACAACCGGGGGCGTCTATGGGATATATATACTATGTGGGATATGGCCTGGATGCCAATGCTGATACCTGCCACAGTGCGCTGTGCTGTGAGATGAGCATGGGGATGAGGATGAGGTTGAGGATGCCGATGATGATGATGATGACTGAGCTTGCATAAACGAGTTTGCCCTTAAGTGTGTGCGCATGTTGAAGGAGCTGGAGATGGTGATGGAGGTGGATATGTAGTGAAAATCTGAAGATTTTCGGTGGGTGGTGGAGCAAGGAGCAAGGAGTTTTGTGCGTGAGCAGCATATTCGATGGGTTACCCATACACGCAACTTATTTATGCAGACTCACATACAAAGCATGCAAAAGATTTTTGCATTAAACCGCCAGGAAGCAGTTCCGACCCAACCTTAACCCACCGATAGCCCCGATTCGATGGGCTCTTTGCCAGCTACAAAAGTAGCATCTGCCCCGGGAGGTCCGCATACAATTAGCTGCAACTGTAATTAAAGCAATTGTATAATAAATCTTTTGCCAAATGGGAAAAGATCTCAGGTGAAGGGAAGCTTGGGCTTGGGGAGGAGGCCAAAGGAGCGCGTGCCAAGTGAAATGCTGGCCAAGGAAAAATTGCCTGGGAATTAATATAAATTTAATAGTTTTTGGCTCCTGGCATTTATGGTGGGGCATAAAAACGTTCGGTGGCTCGTTAAATGCATTTAAATGGATTAATTTATACGGGAATAGAGAGATTCCCAGGGAATATTTGTAGAGTTTTTTTTTTTTTTTAATTTAAAAGAAAGGAATATTTAAGACTGTAAAATATATTTTTTAACTAAATTTTAAAGGCTTTTTAAAGCCATAAATATATATTTAAAAATTAAATATTTAATATAATAATAAAAAATATTTAAAAACTATACAAGACTTGACTGCTAAGGAGATAAACTCGTAAAATCCCACGCTACACTCTTGGCAGCCTGTGAAAATATCATCAAAATTTTAAAACATTCAAGAATTTGTTCTCCCTTTTAAAAACCTTAAATAAAGCTGCCAAAAATGTCCAAGAAATTGCGTCTGAAGGAGGATGAACCACCTTCAGAACCAAAAGTCCAACGGCGTCATCGTCCCGCCGCTGAAATTGTCCGTGAACTCAGACGCCTCAGATCCACGCCCCTGAGAATCGAGGATGATAATGAGTCCTGGGCGGGTAACCAGGAGAAGGTGCCACCGCCGGATCTGCCTGTCACTAGCCTGGAGCAGCTAGAGCAGCTACGTTTAACCCGACACAGGATTACCATGTTAATAGTTCGTCCTTTCTTTGAACAGGCAGTAACAGGATGTTTTGTGAGGGTAAAATCAACAATAGTTCCATTAATTTTTAGAATAGTTACTGGATTTTTACAAACAGGTAAATATTAACAGCGCTTTGGAGCAGCCAGAGCATCGCATTGCCGAAATTCTTGGCCTCCTAGAGCTAGACTATGGCTACAAGCTGGACGAGATACCCACAAATGTGGCTTTAAATCTGCGCTACGATGATCTAGTGGTGCCCCACGAGATCAACGACGTCTCCAATATGGCCTTCACCCGGATTGAGTTTGAGTTGTGGCGTGATAATCTTGTACATCAGGCTATTCAGCCACCGACCAGCTCATTGGTCACCAGAAAGAAGATCGAGTTGTACAATGCTTTACAGGCCGAGGCCAAGGGTCTGGCTCTCATCCGGCAGAGCTTTCGCTTGACCATACGACCGCCTGAGAAGGGGGGCATCCTTGAAAGGCATGGCGGTGTCTATCCTTGGCAACTGAAGCAGCCTTCAAAGAAGTCTTCCTTACTCTTTAGGGGGTTTATTGGAGAGGCCTATCCGGTTTTGGCGGGAATGCGAGATGTAAAAGAGCCAAAGAAGTCGTAAAGTTTGGGAATATCAGATATTATTGATGCTTTTCTGGTACTAAATTTATGTTTATTTTTATTAATGAATATGGAATTTTCCCCATAAACATTTGCCTGTTTCTAATCCCTGCATTTGTGTAATAAAAACCTTGACTTCAAGTGGCCAATTCAATCAATGTGACATTGTATGTCAAATTGTGGAAATACTACGTAAAATGCTTGGCAATTAGCAAGGAATTTCGAAATGGGGGAAAACCCCCACAGTTCTGCTGACTTTTCTGCTGCAGAATTTTTGCAGCACCTTGGGTGGGGGTGTCACCTGACCTTCCCGGCATTCCACAAAATTTTCGTAGCCAACTTTGTGTCCGCTAATGAACAACAACAAACTTGGTAGCCAAGGAGGAGGTGAAGTGGCAAGCAACAAAATATCGTCAATAGGGCACAAAAAGAAATTACAGAAATTAAATGAAATGCAATTAACCAGCTAAATGAGCGAAGTCCTTTGCTGGAAATCAAGGGGAGTTTTTACGAGGCATCCGAGGGGGGTGTTCCGGGACAACAATTAGCAACTGATGAGCAATTAGAAAATGTAAAATTTCCAACGGAAAAAAGGAAAGGAAAGCTGAGGAATCGGAGTAATGGAAAGGCAGCCGGGCAATTAATTAATATTTAATTGATAGCTTGTGCTTAGAAAAAAATACAACAAAATCTTTATTATAATCACCCAAAAAAATAAGTCATATTTTGTGTAATTTTATTATTTTCTTTGTTATTTTTTAGCATAATTAACGTTTGTCCAGCAAATGTTTTTCTCGTGTTTATTCGTTTTTATTATTATATTTTCTCTGTTGGTTTTCTTTATGATTATTCCGGCTGCTTTATTTTACATACACAAAAATGTCACTTAATAAATTTTACGACTGTTTTATGTTGTCGCTTTGGCCCTAAAAAAAAAAAAACGCTGGAGAAATAGAAGGTGTGTGTGTTTTTCTGGGACGACCGACCCATAACACGCCCACTACAACACGTAGTATCCATAAATATAAAAAAAGGAAAGGAAAAAAGGGGGCTAGGGTCCACGCCCACACATGTCAGGATGCTTAACCCTTGTTTGCATGTGAACATTTTTATTCTATTCTATTTCCCCCCCCTCCTTTCGTCACGCACACGTCCTGGCCATAGGCCTAGGTCCTGGCTGTCCTACTCCTGTTGATTCCCCATGATTTGGCTAAATTAATTTTTGGCCCATTCAGATGTTACAAGGGCTTGGGCATAATTAAAAGTACAGTGTAGGAAAAAAGGAAGTAAGAGGCGGCCCCCCAAAAAAACATCATGAGTTATGAGGGGAAGGCAGAAGAAGTCTCGTAAATTTGCCAGGAGGAAAATGAGGGGGGAAATAGCTGTAACCCTTTTCCTATTTTAGTCACCATCCTCCTTCTCCTTCTCTCCTTTCAAACCGGAAAACTTTTGAACATTTTAATTTGCCTTGGCAATTTTTCGCTTTTTTTTTTTTTGTTTTTCTTGCTCCTGGTTTTTGGCTCAAAGTGAAAGTCATTTTCATTGTTTAGAGGCGGCACATGTTTGGTATAAAAAGCCCCTCCTGGTGTCCCCTTGGCCTTTGACTTGACTTTTCCTTTTTTTATATATATATATTTTTTGTTATTTTTGTTAGAAATTCGTCCTTCGGTTTCGGCTGTTGATGTTAGGACTTTTGGTTGGATTAAATGCGCACTTCCACCTGGTGACATATCTCCTGGTGGTGTTACGCCTTCTGCTGCTAGGGCTCCTGTTCCTACAGCTTGTTTCTCTTTCAAAAAATAGATGCACTGAGAAAAATGTGACCAGGAAAAGTCCTAGAGTTTTTTTTTATTTTTTATAAATTTTTTTGAGGAACCTAGAATAACTTGTTAAGTTTTTGTTGTATAATTTATAGACTGCTTATAGTATTTTATTAATTATTTAAATATTTAATTTATGCTCTTTTCTTTCGAGTGCATAATAAAATAGCTTGAGTTTGGTAGGAGAACCAGGTTCGCCCAAGATGGTCGGCAATCAGCGAGCATCAGAATTCAACGTTGAACTTTTGGCCAAGAAGCCAAAGGAGATGGCCTCCAGGGGCGGCGCAAAGGGGGAGCGCAGCTTGTCATGGCATCAGTCAAAACTTTGCCAGCAACTGAATTATGTCATTTGCTTGATACACACACACACACACACATACACATGGGGAAAATGGGTGCCAGGGGTGTGGGTTACAAGGGGGTAAATAGCAGCGGCACATGTATGGCATGAAAAATAGGAAAAACCAAACTGAACCCAAACGGGGCCAGGTACCAAAAGGAAAATAAAGCTGAGGAAACGAAATTGGAATAAAGACGATGAAAATGCCAGCAGTAGCAATCAAGCACACTGCACTGGAAGAAAAAAAGCAAAGGGCTATCAGGAAAATTGAAAACAAAAAATGATAGAATTTAAATTTAAACAAAAAAATATATAAAATAATGAAAAATGATAATAAATAAAATAATAAAAATAAATAAGAAGAGAAAACTTTGGCATTACACTAAAATTCCCAACTGGTTTTGGTTTCAGTTATTAATAAAAAAGGGAATATTAGAAATATAAAAATCACAAAATTAAAATTTAAATAAATTAATACAGAATACATTTCCTAAATAAAAAAAATTACCTTAAATAAACATAAGCTTTCCCTAAACTATTTGTCCCACTGTGCCCGTGACATGGCCGCCATTACATAGCCGCATATTTTGCGTTTTCACATTTTCCGCTTTTCATTTCGCCATCGTCCTGTGGCACTGCCTTGAATATTTTTCTTCAATTTTATTAAAATTATGGAAATGAATGAAATATCTGCTGCATCCCGGGCTCAATACCCCCCTCCCACTCTCTCGTCCAGCATTTCGCATCTTTTGAGAAAAGGAATTTATCGAAAATTGCAGCAGCTGCAAAATTGTCTTCCACTACTTTCGCCGTATTCCCGACCGCTTTTCTTGCTTTCCCGGCTTTCCCTGCCTTTCCTGAGCACACACCTGGCCAGTGGCAAGTTTAATAATCCGTTTCGCATTTTGCGTTGATGCGAAATCAATCGATGTGCATCGAATATGCCCGGAAGGAGCAGCAGCAGCAGCAGCAGCAGCAGCAGCAGCAAGGAGCGCCAGGTGAGGTCCTGCAGGGACAACGGTGAACGTCCTGAGGAGAGTGTATCAACTGGGATGCATAAATCCAACTCATTTGCATGGCCAAGGAATCGAGGAATCAAGGAAGCAGCGCCAGGATGCGTACCCGCTGGCAATGCCATCCAATTTGAAGGAGTCACCTGGAGAGGCTTGGGGGGGGTTTTACTGCCCAAATACACTGGGAGAATTGATTATCCTTTTTTTAATTAAACAAAAAAATTATTTAAATGTTATTTTCCATAACTCCCCATTTGTGACTCCCTATTTCAAGTCAACAAATCGATTTTGCACGACTTTTCCTCAGCCACTCGAAGCCCCTCTCCCTCCTCCACAAACCTGGCCACTTTTAAGTAACTTTTTCGCTTTTCTCTCTGCCCTGAGGGCTTCGCTCATTTAGCTGGTTAATTGCATTTCATTTAATTTCTGTAATTTCCTTTGCCTTATTGACGATATTCTTGTTGCCCGCGTCCTTTCTGGGGAAAACCCTTAAGTTTGTTGTTCATTAGCGTGTCCAAATCGTTGGACTTTGGCCATCAGGTGGTGCCACCTCAGGGACAGAGGTGTTGGAAAAAATTTCTGCTGAAGAAATCCTCTGCCATTGCCATTTCCGTTTCCGTTTCCTGTCCTGTCCTGTCCCTACCCTCGATGCTAATTGCCTGGATTTTAGGTTGCAAAAAAAAAAAAAAAAAAAAAGAGATGGAAAATAGAAGAAAAAGAAAAGAAAACACATCCCTCGTTGCGTTGACAATTTGATTTCTGGCAATATTTTTCGCATTTTCGCACTCTTCTTTTTGAGGTCCTGGCAATGGGGCAATCAATCACACAAGTTCTATGTCTATCGCATATGTTACGGCCAATCTATTTCGTCGAGCACAGGACAATGTGTAGGGATTTATTGTTTTTAGGGAAGCCAGAAAATATTGTTATTTAAATTTTGATTGCTTTTTAGGATTTTTGTTATTTAAAATTAAATACATTAAATTTTTATATATGCTTGGGTAATTTATTTTAAGTCAATTTTGCTTGTTAAAAATTGGAAATAATTATTTTGAAGCTGTGTTTTAACGTTAAACTTTAAAAGTTTAACGTGTAAAATATATTATCTAAAAGGTTTATTGGTTTCTAAAATATGTTTTATTGATTTTAAAAACACGTTAAATATTTCCTTCACATTTTATTGATTTCAAAAATATTTAAAATATTTTCTTCACAGTTTTATTGATTTTTAAAATATTTTAAATAATTTTTTTCACAATTTAAACCCCACACTTTTGCTGATTTCTCCATCGACAATTTTGTGGAATTTTTTGTTTTATTATTTATTTTTATTTATTATTTTTTTAGCACCCACAGCCTGGGGATTATGGATGACAATTAGTATCTCTGCTGGTTGGTTGGCTGCTGCCACTGATGATGATGATGATGATGGCTCGGCCATGTCCTGTTCCAGGACCAGTTGCAACTGACAGCTTAGAAAAATCACCGCAGGAGCCTGCTGCTGGCCAGGCTCTTCAAGTGTTATCCTGCGGAACTTTGATGAAGTATTTGTTGGCTAGACAAATGTGACATATCCTGGCCTCAAACTGCACTGCCACAAATATATTTAATTTCCCTTGAAATTAATAGAAATTCCCTTTATAAATAATTGATAAATATTTTCTCCCAGTGTCCTGGCCAGCTGTAGGTGAACAACAACAGCCTGTCATTAGTCATCTTCAAGCGGCGTTGAATGGCATTATGTGTAGGCAGCTTCTCCTCCACTGAAATTAATCTTATTTAATTTGAATTTTTTTATTAAAATAATGAAAACGCGTCCCCAGGAAAGTTTTGTTCTTAACAAATTTGTGGGACCTTCTTTATTATTATTATTATTATTATTATTAAATGGCCGCGGACAGTCCAGGGGATGGCACGTGCTGCCGCTGCTCGTGGAACACTTTCCAATTTGTTGAAAACAATTTTGTGACCCCCGAGAACTGCAAACAAACCCAACAATGAGAACAAACAAAGTTCCTGGGCGGGAAAAGCGAGCGCGTGGGTTATGGCCAGGAAAAGGGGGGCTTCGGGATCATATGCCACCTGCTGCGGGGGGTGGTGTGAGGGGGGGTTACTGTGGAAAATGCTGTGCGAAAATCAGAGGCGCGAGGGGCAGTAGTCGTCGTGTGTCATTCTGCGGCAGCGCGCGGCACGGAAATGATTTATGAGTGAGCTGGGGCCTGGGCATGGGCCCAAGGGCAGGGGCCTGGCGACCCCAGAGCAGCTTTAAATAAATGACAGGGTCAAGGGGATGCAGGTCCGCAGGTCCACCGCCTCTCATCACATTTGCTTAAATGTTTTAAAGTAGTTTTGGCTTTCAAAAATAAAATTAAATAAGTGAATGAGCCAGAAAAAATATATTATTTTAAATTTAAGAAAAATATTTAAATAAAGGGATTAATATAAATTTTTAAAATAAATTAAATTTAATGGAAGTATTTAGGAAAATATTAAAAAAAAACATTTAGGAAAGCCAAAGAAAGCCAAGAATTCGATTTTTAAACTTAAAAAAAATTCTTAAATATTTTCAAATCAAATATACATATATATATTCTCCACATATTTCCCTCACAACTTTTGGTGGTAAAGCGTTATAACCTGACTCATAAATGAATACCTTTATTAGGCATTCCACAATCTTTAAGTTTGAGTTATCTTTTAGCCAGAGAAAAGCCTCCCCCGTCATTGTCTCCTTTGGGGAAAAGCGTTTTTAATTTAATTTTTTTTCTTTTCTTTTGCCTTGGTCCGAAGATTCATTGTCCTGTGGCCCCCTATTATTATTATTTTTTTTTTGGGTATCCTGGCGCCTTGAGCCGACTTTTTAATTGCATTAACACGCTAATGTAAGTCGCATAATGCCGTCCGCCTTCTTTCATCAGAATGTTGCTTATTACATATTTATGTTTTTATATTCCCCACAATTTCTACTCTCGAAGAACGTTGAATAAATTTTAATTGTCTTCGGGTGTCTTGTTTTTTTTACGCCTCCAGGCGGGGCATTAAAAAATATTGCCCTGGAACATATGGACAGCGTTGTCTCAGTTTTTTTTTGTTGGGGGGAAATAGTAAAAGCAGAGTAAAATTAGCAGGACGCTAAAAGGGACAACAGCGAGAATTTCTTACCTGTTGGCCCATAAAATAAATTCCATTATACGAGCTTTTGTTGCTGCCATTCCAGGGAATTTCGGTGGCAGGGGCACGGTAATAATAATAAAAGCCCAAAATGACAACCAGAACAAGGGGACAGGGTGGACTATATAAGACGGAATAACAGCCAGATGATGGGGAGAAACGGAAAAATATATAATAAACATGAATATTCGCTGGGTTGGAGAGTTTTTGATGGGTAAACTTTGGTATATATTTGGAAATTTGTAGGAATAGCCAAACATTTTCTAAGATGAAATAAAAAATAGGAGAAACTTTATAAATATATTTGTTGATGGGAGGAAAAAATAAAATAAAAACTAGCAAGCTTAGAAATATTTTAAAAAAAGATTTCTTCTTCAGAATTTTTAGTGAAAATGATTTATTTATTTAAAATATTTACATAGCGTTGATATATTCATTAACAAAAACAAAAAGAAAAATAATTATATACAAAAAACATTTTTTTTTAATTTATTTGTACCACTTTTGATTGAAATTAATATTATTTATTTTTATTTAATATTAAAATATCAATATTACTGAAAAAAAATATTTCAAAAATGTTTTTAAAAATGATATGTATTTATAAATATATTATATATTTTCTAAAATAAAAATATCGGTTAATAGTTATTTAGTTTTCAACAATTTAAAATTTAAAATTGTCAAAAATGCACAATAATTTTATTTTCTTCAAAAGTTGTTAAATTTAATATGCAGATTTTTTAATATAGAAAAAACTAGCATAAAATAGTTTTATTTAAGGGAATTTGGCCTTCCAAATTAGCTTATTTTCTTCTTTTAATATTTAATTAGACCCAAGGCCTAAAGAGAGAAATTTAACTCTAACAACAAAAATGTGCCTAAAATTTCAATCTCAAACCCAATCAAAAAATTGTAGGTGAAAAAAAACCACAAAAAAGCAAAGGTAGAAGGTCAAAAGGCAAAGCCAATAACCAAGTAAACAAACACATAAAACGTCTAGCTCACAGACACATGCGGGAAAAGTCGCGAAGACAAACAAAAAAAAGTTACATTTTTCTCATTTTGTGTAAATTTAATTTTATCTGCGTCCAGGGCGAAACAAATGCCACATACTCCCACCCATGGTTCTCACTTCGATTCTCCTTACAATGCTAAGATTTTGGCCAAGACTCGAGGCAATCATAAAGCGTCTCTAGTCAACTTTCGGTTGCTTGCTAAGGAATCTGCAATGGGGTCATTCCCGACTTCGGTTCACGCCTCCAAGCCCACCTCCTCCTCCTTCACCCCATAAAATGAGGACAAAGGTAAAAGGTCAGAGCCAAAAGCAATTAGTCTGCTAGCCAGGTGTTTTTTTTTGCAAAATAGAAAGAGACTTTTATTTCAAATAATATTTTATTAAAGTGTGTATTGATTTTGATTGGTATTATAACTCAAATGTGGCCAGTGTTGTGTCTTAAATTCCCTTGCTATATGAATGAGGCATGTACTTCTCTCAAGGGAATTCAAGTCTCGAGTTAAGGCTCGAGGTTTCAGTGTTTAAAAAGTAACTAATTTGTGTAACATTATGTGCAGAATTACTATGAATAAAGAATGCTTAATCTTCATCAATATCTGAGTCTGGGTAGATAAAAAGGTAAACTCCGTAGGCAGCCTCATCTTCTTCATCATCATAAGACTCGTCATCATCATCATCGGACACATCATGCGACTGATTATCCAACTGATCATCCCATTCATCATCCGATACATCCTGATCACTGGTTGGAGGAGGAGCCTTGGAGGAGGACTCATCTTCAGTTTTATCCTCTTCATCGCTTGTATTTGAAGGACTAGACTCTTTGGCCTCATCTACATACGTAGGAGAGTGTTTTACCTTTGTTTAGCAGGTATTTGGGTAAGTACTTGCCCGATTTTTTCCCACCGGTGGAATTATTTTTGGCCATATCACCGCGGTCAGGAGCATGTCGCTTGTTCTGCATTGAGTCATCTGAATGGCTGTAAGAAAATATGGCAGAAACCGAAGCTGTGTGAATGTCACTTTCACTACCACGTTTACCGAGACACCCAACGAAAGCGGCGAGGAAAACTCGTGAAAACTCGCTACATATACAAATCTACGAAAGCTGCATGAAGGATCGAAATGCTTACCTACGAGTCAAGGGTACAATTTGCTGGCCTTCTGGCACTGGGGTTTTAGAGGTATCGGAAACCTCATCATCGGATGATGGTAGTAGTTCCTCAATTCCCTCTTCGATGGTGTTCTCAGTTGTTTTTTTCGACTGATCCATTTCTTAATATTTTTCTTGATTTTTTAAGATTCTTACTTTCCTCACTTGAAAAGGCTGAACGATTGAATGAAGCCAAGTGACAAATATGACACTTATTTCCGATTACTTTTAGTGTTGAAAAACCAAACTAGTGCCTTTCGTAGTGTTGTTTGTATTTAGTATGTGAAAGGAAGGGTAACATTAAACAAATTAAATCTGCAGCAACTCGCTAACGTGAGGGACATGATATATATAATATAATATATAATAATAAATTAATTTTTGGTTCAAAAATGACTCCTTGACTGCGTTACAAATTTCTCTTTAAAATAAATATTTTAAATAAATCCCTATAAATCTGGTCACACTTATTTACTCAAAGAACTTGACTTAAATACACTCTGGACTTACTCTAAATGCCATTAGATTAGGAAACACACACACACACGAACTCACGCCCAGGTGGCCAAACCAGAAAGTTCGAGAGTACACATTTTATATATGTAATTATATGGATATTTTTGCTCTGCCACTTGAGCTTCAAGTTGCTGAAATGTTTTTGGCAAATTTGGGGAATTTCATTTGCCGAAAGTCAGGCTCCACCCTCTCTCATGTGTGTGCACCTGCACCCTCAGTGATGAAAGTACTTAGCATTTTGTATTTAATTTTCATTTTTGCATTTGAACTTTTTACTCTGGCCACATGAAAACACAGAGAGGAAGGGTTTCGGTTTGGGCTTCTAAGCACGTTTCTCTATGGGTTATATATGCATATATGAATAAATACATACTTATTTCATGTGATGACAAAAGTAATACTTAACGAAAGAGAAGCATTTTTAAATTTTTACTTTACAAAATAAATATTTGAGAAATTGATTAGTAAATTAAAATAAATATTTTTAAATATTATTTAATTTAATTAATTTTTTGGCCTATATTTTTTTGTGCCTGACTGTACCTGGCAGACTGTAACCTTGGCAGAGATGGGGGAAACAGTTAATGTGTCATAAAAACTATGTATTCTCCGCAAGGAGACAAAGGAGGAGTCAAAGTAATCAGGGACACCACCCACCCGAGAGTAAGGGTTAAGGCCCAAACGACAGTTCCGGACAAATTACTCGAAATGGTGGCTAAAAGTTTTTACTGCCGAGCATGTCCGGGGCATATATGTATGCAAAACATTTGAAAATGTTAATTAAATTTCTCCGTGCATTCCGTTTTCTAATTGGCATCGAGTTGCGTTTGGAAAAACACGAATTTTCCACTGCCTCTCCTACCTACAATTAATTAATGCGAAAATTTGGTGGCTACTGGGTTAGTTGCTTTCATTTTCAAAATTTATGGCAATTGTTTTTGGGATATATAGCCAGTATATATACGTATTTGCTGATCTATGTATGTAAGGTACTACTACTACTACTATGGCTTATTATTTAAATTTTGGCAATTGTTATTCTCTGCCAGCATTGTTGTTATTATTATTATTATTATTACTTTGGCATGCATAAATTACATGCAATTTATGTGAAAAGTTACGGAGAAATAAATCAAGTATTTTGTACATTAAATATGTCCACTAATTTATGCTAGTTTTTAACATTTTTTAAGCTAGATAATTTTACTAAGAAGTTACGTTTTAATCTTCATTTATTTTGGGTAATTAATTTCGTATAATTCTCTATTATTTATGACCTTTTTGTGAAATTAAATTATTTGTTTAATTGGAAGTTTCGCTGACTTCAAGTTAAGCAAGTCATTAGCTGGCCTGTGACTCGGCCTTTACCTGTAAATATGTTCTTATATTTTCATTTCTTTTCTTTTTTGCCATAAGAAATCCTGGCCAGGACGTGTTTGGTCAAAGGCTTTTATTAGTTTTTCGTTTATTCGCTAGCTGCTTTAACTTTTCCGGTTGCCCGGCCTTCCTTCCTTGTGTAATTTCTTTATATTTGTGGCATTTATTATCAGGAGACGGCAGTGGGAGACCCAAGTCCGAGTCGGAGTCCAAGTCGGAGTCCTTGTTGTTTGCCTTTTCGTTGCCTCCTTGTTGGTTTTGCTAATTTTTATTTATGTTCTTAAATGCTCCTTGCCGTGCCAACGGGCCACGCATTTTTATTAATTTTATTTAAGCGTGATTATTGTGATTAGTTTGCTGCCAGCCTGCTTTTACTTTTGCTTTTGCTTCTACTTTTGCTTTCTGGCTCCTCATTTTGGGGCCTTTTTATTTATTTGTGCGACGACTTTGTCGAAGTAATTTTCATAAATATTTTCCTTTTTTTTTCCGGCAGTGGAGTCGCAACTTTTTGTTAGCCAGTGACGGTTGCCTTGGCTTAATTAAGACTAAGCCGTTTCAGGGTATCGAATTCCCTGGCTTAATAAATTAAATTAGCCGAAAAAACTATGGTGGCTTTGATCTGAAATTATTATAAGTATTTTTACTTACAAGAATTTTGTTGGAAATCAATTTAGCAAGTATTTTTTTTTTGCCTTGTTTTCTGAAAAGTAAATTGCCTCAATTTCCACCTTTCAACATGTCTACCATGTGTCCAGGACCTCTGATCCTTAGTCCGCTTCTTTGGCTCCTCGGTGCGTGTGTATTAGTGTGTGTCAGTGTGTGCGGTGTGTGTGGGGTGTATGGCGGTGTGCGTGCTGAGTAGGCTCTTGAGCCGCACAACACTTCCGGTTGCCACTTGTGAGCGAAAAGCTTTTCAGCCTTTGAGTGTTTTTTTGTGGCAGGAACAAGCAGACATTCCAGACATCCCTCCACCGTTTTTCCTTCCCCCCCTCTACGACAGCCAAGCCCATTCAGCATTTTCCATGTGTGTTTGTTGTCGCGCAAAAACAAAAACAAACGGAAAAGCCAGGCGGGAGTTTTCCCGAATAGAAATTATCCTTTACTTAAAATGTGATATTTTTTGGAATTTTTTTAGGGCTCTTAAAGAAATATTTATAGAGAAAATTTTTACTTTAAAAAATGGGAAAGGGTTTTAGAGATTAAATTAATTTTTTTAAAGTTTTGTTAATTTTTGTTACAAAGAAAAATACTTCAAATTCATGAAAAGAAAGTTATAACCTTTTTTCAGAATTTTGAATATTGTTTAATAACGAATATTCAATGAATAAATTTTTATTTTTAAAAATTATACTGTTTTTTAAGCTTTTTGTTTATAGTTAATTTTTTTTTACTCATTAAAAAACCAATAAAAAGTACATTCAATTAATGAAATTAATCATTTAATTTCTTAACATTTTTTTCAAAATTTTGTATATTATTTAATAACGAATATACCCTTTAATTTCAAGGGTAGCAACCAGCAAGTTGCATTGCAGTTAAGCACCGTGAGGGCCCAAATGCAAGAATGTTTCTGTCTTCCGACTTCAACTCCAGATTCTGGACCTGATCCTGGGAATCCTAATGGAAACCACAGAGTGTGGGTGTGTGTGCGCAAGTGTATGTGTGTTTGTGTGTCCTTTTGGGGCAGGACACATCCATTAGAGGCATATTTACTTAGTAATTTGCCCCTTTGGCTTAAATGTTTTTAAACCTTTTATATAGCTAGCAGCTTTTTTTTGTTTTCTAAATATTTTATGAATAGTTTTCAAAATTTTCAACGATTTATATAAATTTATAATAAAGAAAAAAAAACCTTTTCCTTTATTCCTGACCCCTCCTTTGGCCAGTTCTTAAGCGTTTTTATGGCCAATTTGACGAATGCCCAGCCCTTAAATGGGTTAAGGCCCCCGGTGTAGGCTTCTCGCATCGTCTGGCTTTGTCCCTCTGCCAATTTTTTTTTGCCTAATTTATTCGCTTGTATCGCTCGTAAATAAAACAAAATTGGCTCAAACGAGAAACTGGAACTGGAAGTTTAGCCGACTTATTGAATTTCCCTAAACGGGATACAAAAAAAAATAAATAAAAATAAAAGAATGCCTCGGTGGCCGCCAATAAAAACATAAGAGCAGCGCATAATCATCATGGCCAAAACTGATGATGATGGCGAATGGGCGGTGCCTGGGAAACGCCTTAATGCCCCATCTAATGGTGCAAATAAATTTCAACTAAGGAATTTTTATAGAGAGAGTCATAAAACCAAATGGCTGCCAATGTTTTGCTTTTCTCCACCCCCACGCACACACAGTTTTCGTCGTAGTACCGTTAATAGCCTTAATTGAGCGTCTGCCACGCCCACTTATTTGTTTATTAGAGCTCACCCCCTACCCCCTACCCTACCCCCCCCATATAAACCCAGGGAAAAGCAGGAAAACGTGAGTAAAGGTCGGGGTAACATTTTGGGGAAAAAACATCAAGGTGGAATTTTCATTTGTCGTTGACAATAAAAGAGATAGATGCACTGGGGAAAAATAAGTGGAAAGTCTAGGCCTGCAGGAGAAGCAGTGCTCGAGGGAAATTCAACACAAATCTTTTGACATTCAACCTTAAAATCTATAATTTATTCATTAATAAAGTCTATATATTGCACTTTTAATCACTTCAAAAAAATATCATTATATCCATTTCACTTACCTTAATTCCATCATTTTCTTTCAACATTTTCCGCACTGCAGATAAGTCAGATATACGGATGTGAAGGTTTTCCTTACTTCACTTTTCTTACACATTTTCCGGCATTCAGAAAATTCCTGCAGCTGCTGTCAGTTGAACCATTTTGCACCTGGAATTCGCGGGAATACACGTATTTATTTTTTTTTTTTTGAAAGGGCTCTTGCCACGCCCACTCAGCCATTATGGGCGCCATAATTATGTGTGTGTGTGTGTGTGTGTGTGTGTGTGTGGGGGGGGGGGGGGGGGC
>VNJY01002402.1:46771-70171 GCA_008042715.1 Drosophila bocki | reverse complement strand
GGGGGGGGGGGGTGTGTGTTAAATCTTCAGCTGCGGGTCAAGTTTAAAGATTCAATTTCCGAGGCAGCGGGAAAAAATCCATTAAAATTGTTAAATGCAGCGTTGGCAGTTTTCCACAACCTTCGTCCTTTTTCGTCCCGTGGCTGCTGCTGCTTCTTCTTCATCGTTTCCTTTGCACTAATTTGCGTGTGTGTGAGAGGTGTGTGTGTGGGTATAGAGATGACACAACTATCCTAAATGTTTGAAATTCAAATTTATATAGATGATTTTTTATTTAAATTAATATTTTTTTAAATTAAATAATTTTTAATATAATTAATAAATATAAATAAATTTAAAAATTTGTTTTATAAAATTTATAAAATTAGTATTTTGATTTTTAAGAAAATATAAATAATTAATGGAAAATTAAATAAAAAATAATCATATACATAGGTTACTTAATATATTTAACCATTGTTATAAGTGTTTTACAAAGTTTCGATAAATTTCGATAATTTATCGATATAATGCTGCTCCATATGGAGAGCTCATCCCCGTTGGCCGTTGAGGTGTAACGAAACGGTGTCGCCTGCTGAAGTATGGCGCCTGCAATTTGCTCAGAGAGTCAAATGGATTTGACCTTAGTCCCCTTTCCCCCCCAAGAGGAGGCTGGGGGGCAGGATGCTGGACCCAGCACTAATGCTTAAGCTGATTTTAACAGAAACACACACCCGCAAACATGCCCGGCACAGACTTCATTTTCAGACACGGTGAGCGCCAAAATTTGCCAAGAATTTGGCAACATTGCATTATGGGTTCGTTTTATTTATTTTTTTTTTTATGCTTAAAGTCAAGCGGATGTTTGTTAGAAATTTTGAAATTTAATTCAAGTGTTAAGTATAAAATTTTAAAGAAATGTTCAAAGGTGATTAGTTAGGAAATATATATTTGTATTTCAAGTAAAGTCTGTTGGATTTTAGGGGATTTATTAAGGAGCTTGGGACAGGAATCTTTATTATCCTTTCCTAACATTACCTCATGTTTAACAAGTCCTTTATTTAAAAAAAAAATAAAACTATAAAAATTACTCTTGAAGTAAAGTAAATACCCGAGTTAACAACCCACTGTCCTTGGTGGACTAAGGATGAGCATTAACACATTTTTACACACACACATACTAGAGGTAACAAAAACTAAAAAGAAAATGAAATTTAGGAAGAGGAAAAACATGCGACACGCTTAAAAAATCTTAGCAACTTTCTTTCTGCGCCAAAAGCAGCAAATTTCATTTCACACCCAGAAACCCGGGAAATGCCAAGCGAGGGAAAGCGATGGGAAAGAGTTGGCAAAAAGTGCATGGCCACGAATTAAAAAGGTCATTTGGTCGCACTTTAGACAGTTTTTCCCTTACTTTTTGCCGAGGATACCTGGGATACGTATGTATATCCTTTGGTTTTGGGGGGACTTGTAAAATAACTTTGGCGCCTGTCCAAATGAGCAGCCCATCGGCGCGTGGCGAACTTAAAAGGAAGAAATAGGGCCGGAAAAGCGGGGAAAAATTTGTGGAAAATTGTAGAAAAGCAACTAAAGCAGGTGTAAGTCCAAATGGAAATATAGAGAAAGTGCCAAAGGCCAGGGACTAAGAAATAAATTACTCAGACTTTGTTTAATTTATTAAAAGTAATAAAAATGATTATAAAATTATTTAAAAAATTGTATAAAATTAAATAAAATCAAAGATGTGATGATGTATAGACTGGGTTATTTTTAGGCAAGTTTTACTATAGCAACAGTAAGCCCCAACAGTGGTGAACTTTAAAATGCAGCAGGAATTAAGGAAACAGAACAGCTGAGACAGCAGGGAAGAATGGGTAAGGGTAGGTGGAAAATGGCAGGAAAAACAAGGGAGACGAAAAGATAAACAGGGCTTAGTTGACCAGGGCTTTCCCTCTCTCGCTCTCTCGCTTTCTGACCAGGCTGCATGGCGAGATAAGAAAATTGCAATTTAATTAAACTAATTGAAAGACGATAGGCGCCGAAAGGTGTCTCCTTTTGGCTGCTTTTACTTGGCTTTTCGCAGCGCAGCGACTGCGAATCCTGGACTTACGCTTATCGCCTCTGCCACAGACCCAAACACAAACAACAATAAGTACACAATACACTGTGGGAAAAAACTAGAGCAAAAATATGATAAGATTAAATAAACTCTAGTGCTTTTCTTTTAAGCTATATTTAAAAGCCTTCTAAAGGTAATTTTTATTTAATTAATGCCACTGCCTGGTTAACTTTTCTCCCAGTGTATAGCCTGAAAAGAATAAAGGAAGCCATGCAAATTGCTTCTCATCTTGCCTTTCGCCTCCGTCCTTGTCTGGACATTTGCATTCAAAACCAATGCGTCGTTGACTTTTGCTTGAGACTGCCAACGAAGGACGACGATGAGGAGGTGGCGGCAAATGGAAAGCAAACAAGAAAGCGGGGGTGGGGGTGAAGGGAGACGCATTCAGGCATACAAATGAGCGGGGGGGAGGTGGGGGGTGGGCGTGCACTGCGGGAGAGTGGGTAATAGGCAGGGTTTTGATCGAAATGCACATGGGCTAGTGGCAATGACAGGGACGTGCCAGCAAAGAAAATTAACACATCGCCCTTAGGATCTGAATGGAACGTAACGGAAAGCAGGAGCTGTGTTTCCTTTTTCTTTTTTCTCTCTTCTTCCCTTTTTTTTTCCATCTGTTGACTGCATGTTGGAGCTTTAGCCATCTCTATCGGTAATGAGTTCCTCACAATCAATTTTTAAGCAGTAGATTTTCACTTTGCCATACCAATCGGTTCGCATTTCCCTCGCACAGGACTCACAGGACATGCACGCGCTCCTCTGCGAAGCATCAGTTACCGTTTGCTGACCTCTGGGGTCCTTTTCATTCGTTTCTCGGACTTTAATGACATGGCTTCTTTGCTCACTAGTTGAATAAATTATGCTGGGCTGGGGTTTATTTTGAATACATGTTTTTTATTTTACTTTTAATATATATTTCATATTTATTTTCACTTGTTTAATATTTTATTTATGTTTTAATCGAGTTTTAAAAGCTATTTTAATTATTTTTAGTAATTTTTAGAACTTGCTTTCTTGAGTATAATTATTATTCATCTTATTTATTTTCTTAGTGTTTTAAATTTAATTTTATATTATGTTATTTATGTATTTTTCTTAGTTTTAAATTGGTTTAATTAGAGTTTTAGAACCCAGCTATGTATATTATTTTAATAGTTTCCAGTGCTTACTTTCTTGTTTATAATTATTTTTCTTATTATTTGTTAACTTGTATTTATTTATTTACATATACTTTAATGTATTAACCCCTCAAAATTTTCCTGTATTGATCTTAGATTAATTTCCTCATCAGTCTTTTACAAGCTATTACCAAAAATGGTAACTCACTTTGAGGCTAAAAACTCACCCACTTAATACGCTTATCTCGATGTGCAGTTTTGAGCCTTGTGTGTGTGTGCCTTGGAATATTGCAATTAAGTGAAGAGGCAGCTTAGGCAGTCTATCCATTTCCTTCAGCCTCCCCCTCCCCATACAATTTTCCCATACAGTTTTCCCCATCTACTCTTCACATTCTTTGGCAGCGAAATAATTTTTGTAGCCTTTTTTGTATATTTTTGTTGTAGATTTTAGCTCGTTGGGTATCTCTGTTGGTGTCGTCTCAAGTCTGGCCATAAATATACCGTTACGCACTCTCTTGGCCGCAGTTATTACACGCAGAGAAAGGAAATAATTAAAAATTAATTTAAGAGGAAATTTATGGGCTTAAAATAAGCCCTGAATTGTTTTATTTAAATTGATATGAAAAAATATTTTTAAATATAATATGTAAAATATTTAAGTTATTAATTTAAAATTTAAATACTTTGCTTAAAATAGTTTATACATTTTTATTATATATATTTTTATTTTATATAGTTTTATTAAATATATTTTTATTATATACATTTTTATTATATATATTTTTATTATATGTATATATTTTTGTTATATATATTTTTTAAATATTTTTTGGCTACTTTTTTTTCAGTAAAATATTCAAGTAAGCCCTGAAACCAGAGATAACCCTATTTTCGCTTAGTGCACAGGGCTCTGTCTCTATCTCTGTCGCTCCCTTTCACACGCATAGTTAGTTCATGCCAAATTGAATTGCTGTCTCAGGCTTCCGAACACTTTATAGTTTTCCTTTGCGTTTTCTCCTCATGAGGTTTTCCGTTTTTCTTTTTTTGTATTCCTTTTTTATATATACATATATATTTTTTTTTGGCCAAGTGTTTGCCTTTCTCGCTTGTTGACTCTCTTTAAACACACACACACATATAGGGGGGGGGGGGGGGGGGGGGGGGCACAACCACTCAACACACACACACTTACACTCTGGCACATATAAATTATGATGTGCGTGTGTGTGTGGAGGGCTAAGCAAAAGTGTTAAGTTGGCAACACGAAAAATGTGCGCCCCGCAAAACTTTGGTTTCCTTCGAAAAATTGAGAAAAAGCGAGAAAAAAATAACGCACTAAGAGCAAGGCAGCAAATTGACTGAAATGGACACTGATTTTGATTTTTTATTTTTGGGAAATTTTGTAAAAGAAAATATATATTTGATGTCATTAATTTTTTTTTTTTTTTAAAAAGCTTTATTAAAAAATATGAAAAGCTGATTATTTTATTATTAATAATTTATTTATTTTAAATATTTATTTTCAGAGTAGATTTTCTTAAATATTTTTTAATTAACAGTAATTTTTTATTAACAAATATATATTTAAAAAAACATAATAATAATAATAATAATACCTGAAAACCTGCATTTTATTTATTTATTTTTATAACTATTATATTTATAATATGACCAATTTTTATTATATAATTATTCTGATTTCCTTAAATTTCTAATAAAATAAATAAAAATAAATTTCTAAACATAAATATCTTTTAAAATAAAATGTTTAAAAACCTCAAGGAAACTCAAATTATTTAAGAAAATTCCTACAAATATTTCCTGATATAAATATATTATATTTTTTAATAGATTTCGTCCCACTGTGCGCCTTTGGTGTAGAGCTTCTTGTGGTTTCTTCCACTGTTGCCGTTGCATAAGTGGATTACCGTATTAAGTTTGTATTATTAGTCAAAATGGCAGAGTCCTCGTTGACTTTCCGGGACTTAGTGGGTTAAGCAAGCCCTTCAAGGATGTGCGTGTGTGTGAGTGTTAAGGGCTCGAAAACTAAGTGTAAAATAAGAAAATTAGCTTAAAATAAATTCTGTTGCGGTCTCGGCGTCCTTTCAATATTCATTTGGCTTTTCCACTAAAAATGTGTGTGTGTGTTTGTGTAAGAGGCTTAATAATTAGAGACGTCAGTCTACATATGGCGAAAAACCGCCAAGCCACTGCTGAAGCCACCCCATGAGAAGGACCCGCAGTCAAGCCAAGCCAGAAGGCCAACCAACGGAAGAAACGCTTACTGGCGGCTGGCACAATTCTCAGAGCGTTCATTTGCTTGGCCAGAGACGGCATAACTTTCATTTATGACAGGCCCAGTTCGCATATTATGCGGTATTCCCTTCACTAACCAGTAACTACACTGGCACAAAATTTGTTTAAGCTAAATGTGATGTTATTTGGGAAGAAGTTTGGGTTGGAATTTTATTTATTATTTAATTTATTTATTAATATATTTATTTATAAATATATTTTTTAACTGATGCTTCTTAATTTTTTGTCACTGCACCCTCTCCCTGGCTCCCTTTGCCATCAGTGCATATGCATAAAGTTTATGAGGCACTGGCGATTGCAAAACTTTTACCAACAATGGCGACAGAAAGTTTCCTTTCCTGCTTTCCTAGCTTTCCCTACCCCCCAAGCTCCTCCTCCTCCTTTTTTCCTTAAGTTCCTTAAGTTAAAGACAACAGTAAAATAAGGCGAAATAGTGCAAATAAAAAATACAAATAAATTAACGTCAAATAGTAATCGAAGTCAGAAAAAAACTTACACAGAAATATGTATGTCAAAGTACTCAAGTGAAAAGTGCCAAGAAAATCGGGGAAATATATGCTTTATATTTAGAGATAAAATATTAAATAATTTAGTTTTTGTTTAATATAATAAACAAGAAATAAATCTACTATTTAATTTATCTTTAAACTATGCCAGCTTTTTTGATTCCGCTTTTTATTTTAAATAATTAAATATAGAATATAAATTTATTAGTAAGCAAATCAATGTATTTTCTATAATTTATATAAAAATCTAAACAATTTCCCTCTTATGAAATTCCACAATATACATACATATATCGTTTATAGTCTATTAAATGACTGCCAAGTGCCAGAATGTTTAATATCCAAAACCCAGAACAAAGTTTACTTTATGTCTTGTAGCAGTTTGTTCTTCTTTCTGGCTTCATTTCATTGAAAACTACCATAAGGGGGGTGACAAAAAAAAATATATGGAAATTCCCCTGAAGCTGTGAAAAGTCAGAGATAAACATTCTCAGCTGCAAAGCTGAGTTTATTAACTCAACTGCAAATCCATGACCATTCTATTATCTTGAATTTAACTTGGTGATTAAAGTTATCTTGTGTGTCTGTGTGCATTTCCTCTCTCTCTCTCTCTGTGTGTGTGGGGAAAATCTCAAGTAAAGTCTTTTTCTCTAAAGCAAAAGATTTAAAATCAAATTAAATGCTTGCTGACATGTCATCCACACATACATAGACGAGGCTTGGGGGAATAAAGAGACCGGAAAAGGATTCAAGTTCTTAAGGGGTTAAATGCGGGACGGGAGCATCAAGTGTCATGCAATAAATATCACTCAAAACTTTCGCCCCTCACTGGAGTGCCTCCTCCCCCTAACCACCCCACTACACTCTTTCACTTCTCCGATTCTCTAGTTCTCTAGCCCGGCATCTCTTCTTTTCGGGTTATCTCATGTGTAGCGATAAAATGTATCTAATTTAGGATGTTTTTAATGCCTGAGCGAGCTGCAGTCCGAGGGGGAAAACTCTTGGCAAAAGTAGGAAAAGCAGTAAACATTTTTAATTTGACAAAACTTTTTACCTTTGACCGCAGGGAGAGAAGGTGCATTCCAGTGATGGGAAATGTGTATAAATGTATCGTTAAAAAAAATTGATAAACAATAACAATAAATTTATATAATATATATCGATTATATAAACTATTTTATAAAAGAAAACAAAAAATATTTATATACAATTTACTTTTATGTTTGTTAAATTTTATTAATATTAAAAAAATGATTTTGACATTAGAAAACATTTTTAAAACAATTCAATTGCTTACACTTTGCTTAAAATAATCGTTTCAAAGTCCCTTACCGATATGTCATATCGAATTTGTGGAAACCCTGATGCATTCCCTGAAGGCTGAGTGGTCACCAAGGCTTTTTCTGTAACAACGTGAGGTCAATGCGGCAAACTAACCTCTGACATCTGATGGAAAGAGATGGACACACAGATAGATACAAAGAGAAAGAGAGAGGGTTGGAGAGTTGAAGAGGGAGATGCAGGCAGAGGAAGTAAAGCCATGACAATAAAATGAAAATTCTCAAAGTTGCAGTTGGTTATTTTAGCACATTCCAGGCGCTTTCCTTTGACACCAGTGCTGGAAATGTGGCAACTATCGTCCTTTATTGAATCCTTACAGGTGAAGTTCATTTCTAGGATGATGCTGCCTTCGTTAAGTTAAAATCTTTTATTATTTTAAGTAATTATTCAGAAAACCTGAAAATTCTGTTTCAAGAATTATTTCTACATTTCTAATGTATATTTTTTCTAGTTTCCATAATCGTTTTCTATGTTTTTCAAAGTCTCCAAGAAATAGTAATCCATTTAGCTTTAATAAATTTTAAAAATTTAATTTTTAATAATTTTTAATAATTTTAATTTTAAATTCTTATTTAATGCTAGTATAAAATACATACTTTTTGCTACCAAATTTATTGAGTTTCTTCTTGAATTTTGGATTAAATCTCCAAATCTAAAATAAATCTTATAAAAATACCGAGTACAAGAAAACCTCTTTCAATGTTAGCCAAGGATTAATTTTCCTTCGCTTCCCTCTCTTTCTCTCCCTGTGCTGCCATCTCTTGTGCTCTTCTGGTGACGTCAAGTATGAAATTGTTGTGTTCACACTAAACTTAAGTAACTGAATTAAAATGCGGCTAATAGAGTAGTTGCAAACACATGGAGATTAAATGGCCAACGAGGGAGGATGTGTGGGAAGGGGAGATGTCAGCAGGCTGAAGGAGAGGAAAAGCGAGGGCAAGGAAAAGCTAGAGAGAGAGAGAGGGAGAGAGGGACAGATGACGGAGTGAGATGACCAGATTAACTGACTAGTTTATGGCAATTCCTGAAACCGGAGAACTATCCTCCCATCATGCGTGTGTGTGTGTGCTGTGTGCTGTGCGTGTTTCTGTCACTAAGTTTTCCTCTCTTTCAGCTTTTTTGTTCTGTTGTTTTTTTTTGTTGTGGTCTAGTGACAGTCTCTACAGGTGGAAGACAGATGGCAGGGGGCAGCGGTGTGTCCTTGATGGACAGGCCAAGGAATTTCTGGTTTTGATAGGTTGCTCCATGTCGATGCCAATGCTGGGGTGCCTATGTCATGGAATTTTCCGGCTCTGCGATTGTCGAGATGAGCGAAGTTTTTGCGGCAATAGGAAATAAACATTTTCTTGGCTACCTTGAAATAATTTCCATGATTTAATATCGTCTTCTCTTAAATATATATTTGTAAATTATAAATAAGCTTAGAAATCGTAAGGAAAACTATTTAAACCAGGCTACACAATACCCTGAAGCTTTAATTTTCTTTCTTTCTCCCAAAATGCTTAACTGTTTTCCTTCAGCGATTCAGCGGCATGTCAATCAAGCGCAGGGGTTTTCCGACTGCAGTCTGGCGGCGAAAGCGTTGAGGAAAAGTGTGGAAAAGCTTTCCAAGATGAATATACGAATATAATAAAATAAAGGTGAGAGCAAATCCTGGGGAAATGCAAATTAAAGTGCAAATTGAAATCGAAATGACAGATCCCTGCCAGCCTACCACCCCAGGGCCACTACTACACTCGTCAAAAAATATATTCTTCTATATTTAAAAAAAAAAGTCGCTCTAAAACTAAGAACATTCTTTCTTGAATTAAGAAAAGGTTTCCGGTGAAAAGCTTATTTTTCTGGACCATTTTAGTTACAAATTGTTATGAGTGTACGACTGCATTTTCCTGATTCCTTCGCTTTTCCCGTTTTTCCCCATCATCCTTATCATCGTCATCAAGCGTCAAGTGGTGGAGGGTCTGTGCTACCCCAAAAAATGATTTCTTCTATTTTTTTTTTTGTGCTCCTAAGAGAAAACAATGCATATGCATTGTCAGCGGAAAACTTGAGAGGGGATTTGTCCTAGAAGTGCTGAGGAGGGGGAAACTGCTAGAATCTGGGAGACAGATGCACTATAAAAATGAAGAAATTATATAGCATACTTATGGGCGACGCAGCACGTGCACCTCGAGAGCGGATTACAGTGAAGGGTGGATTTTTTCAAGAATCTTTGAACCAGTGAGTCAGAGACAACGAATTGTTTAATGCTCTCCCAACTACATTTAAATTAATTATAAATTAAAAGTCAATTAAATTGAAAGTAAATCAAATGGAAAGTTTATGTTTCTTTAATTTAGACAAAGAAAAATAATAAGTATCTTCATCATCAAGTTTTCATATACTTAACTGAACCAAGACTTTTACTTTTTTTTTGTATAAATTTTAAACTACGAAAAGTAATGTTGTTTTTGGCCACGAACTTTACTGCAACATTTCCGTATATCGGGTTAGTTATATTGCGTATACGTAATGTGGCAATGCGGCGTATGCGTAATCTGCCAGAATGTGAATAATCTCTGGCAGCCATTAGGGCAACTTGTGTCCTTGCCGAGTTCCCTCTCACGCGGCTAGGTGTGTGCAGAGAAAGTTAAATTAAAAAAATGTCAAATTGCATACATTTAGGAGCTAATGAAATAAGTTAAGCGACAACAACAACTGCAAGCGTTGCCTAGTGCTGAGTACTGCGTTAAGTACCCCCTTCTGCATGTGTGTGTGCTAGCTTGTGTGTGTGTGCATTGCAATTTGAATTAATTTGACTTTTTTATGAACTTTAAGTATGCCAACAGCAGCCCAAAGCTAAGCTATGCTCCTGTTTGGCCGCCGAGCAGCATGGCTCCTTGTTGGTGTAGCACTGCAACAAATTAGGGGGGCTAACAATGGAGAGTATATCTAAAATATCTATAATAAATATAATATTTATATATAAATCTAAAATATATATAGCAAAGTATTTTGTTTTAAAATTATTTACTTGAAATATCATGTTACCCTTTCTATTGTTGAAAATTTTAATCTTTAAAAAATTAGTCTCAATAAACTTTTACAATTCAGTCTCTCAATTTTAGCTATATATATTTAAAATGTCTTAAAACCTTTTTTTTAGCAGTGTGGCTTGCTGTTGGTGTACTGTTTTAAGTTGTTGGTGTAGTGGTTGTTGTAACTGCTGCAAGTGCAGCTGTTCGCATGCTGTAAGCTTGTGGCCTGAGTAAGACTGTGTGTGTGATGATGAGATGCCAGCTGAGTTAATCAGGAAAACATGGTGAACCAAAAGCGCCAACAGAGATAGAAATAGTGCAGAACGAGAGAGAGAGAGAGAAAGAGAGAGAGATAGGTGAGGCAAGGTGGTAGTGGTAAAAAATAAATGCATAAGTAAAGTAACCTTCAAGGCAGCGCATTCAAGGCTCCGTCTCCATCTCCAACCACTTAAAAAATCATAAATATAACCAATTATGATTAAGCCAGTCAACCAAGTTTGCAGCTTGATGAGCCAAGTTTGGTTATACTTTATGGCTTTGGTAATTAAAATATCAACAGTGGGATAGTTTTGGCTAGGACTTTAAGGATATATTTTTGGCCTTGGCTTAATCGTTGTGTTGGCCATGATTGCATCAGTTTCCGGCAACATCTAGTTAACCTCTTCCCCTGTCCATCAAATCTATATATAGGAGCATCTATTTATCTTTCGTATCTTTCTATCTGCTTAACTGCGTCATCATCATCGTCATCTTGCCTGTCCTAGTGCCATTTTTTCATCTCTCTTTTACTTCCGTTCGTTGTCTTGTGTCCTTCTGCTGCTGCTGCTGTTGTTGTTTTCGATGGCGTTGATTGCTGTTGACTTTGATTTTTGCAATCTGCCTTCGATTTATTTTATATTTCTTCCAGGTCACTGACATTTGTGCAATGTCCAGTGTCCTTCGTGTATCCCTCCCTGCTTCTTTTTTTTTGCTATGCCCTTCACACATGTGTCTATCTTCGTCATTTTTTCTCACAGTCAGCTCCTTCACATTGCTTTTGATTTCTAATTTGGTTCATTGGCTCTGGGCATGTTCTCGTCCTCCATCACCCGCTGCTTATCCATATGCCACATCTCCCACATCTACCATACATCCCATTGTTGTTTCTGGCTGCCTGAAATTTGGGTAAATAGCCAAAGCAAAGCTAAATATGACGACACATGCGGGCAGCTTTCCATAATGGGTCACTGTTTCTGAACCAAAGAGAAAAACTCAAGACAAATTGAGATATAAGAAAGCTGTGTTTTTATAAAAAAATATAATATATGGTCCTAAAACCATATAGAACACTAATATCTATAGTTTAATGGGTTGCAAACTATAATTAGTTATTATTATTATTAGTTATAAAACTTTTCCTTGAGAAAAGATAGCAGCTAGAGGCGATTCTTGTTGCTTTAACTTAAAAACTTATATTTTAGTTAGTAATCTATATAATTTATTACCTTTATTCTTGCTTATAACTCTTATTTTTGCAGTGTATGTATGTATATTTGAGGCTCGTATGTGCACTAGAGTTTAACTGGTGGAAAGGGGAAATGCACATTTTTGGCACCCGCATTTTTCATGGCCAAATGTTTCGAATATTTTGCGATTTCACTTTGATTTGAATGTGGGAAAACGTGGCTGGTTCCCATTGGTAAAATATACTTGAAGAAGTTTTGTTTATGGTACTTTCAAATAATTTATTAAACAAATAAATTAATTTTATATTCAAATTTATTCAATGATATTTATTATATTTTTCCCTACACCAGATTACAATCAATTAAAGCAGATTCCCATGCAGATCTTATTCATTTTCCACATAAATTTTCTCATAATTTTCTCTGTTTTTTGCATTCGATCAATCAAGTCCGCTCTGTTGGGTATTCAAAATTCGTGGAAACTGAAAAACAAAAACCTAGTGTAACTAGCTGGATTCTTTTTGTATGGCATTCAGCAAAGAACTCGTTATTGTTTCGTCTGATGGATGCCATGACAAGGTTTTCATAACTTTTTCCGGAGCGTGTGTTAAAAAAACGATGGCAAAACTCTACCCTCCTTCCCTCCGTTAGAAAAGCTGCCAATCAGTAGAAAAACAAAATGTGACCCCAAAATAAAAGGGGGGAGCGGGGCGGGGCAGCTGATGGGTGGTGTGTTTTTGGCATTAATATAAAACGCAATCAAAATCAAATCAAATGAAAAGTGTTCCAGTTGTTTTTGTGTGCTGACAAGTTCATTATGTTTGCATTGCTTTTGGCCAGCGAGAGGGGGAGGGGGAAACGGTCCCCTTTTGTTTGTCCACCGATATGACCAATAATCAATGGGGCCACACACACACACACAGGACTCACAGGACTTGCCGAGAAGCGGAGGCTGGGACACACACATAAACAAACGGTTGGGCGCACATTAAAAGAGACTTGGGCTACCCGCAAATTGAACTAATTTGATGTGTGAACAACGGCAAATGGCGGGTGAGGGGTAAATATATATAGAAATATATATATATATATATATATATAATGTATATATATATCGGGAGAGTGTGAGTATCTTGGCATTGATGAGCAAAACCAGATTGAAGACATTTCCCACACATTCACCCCAGCAGAGTTACACTAAGAAAAGTCTTGGAAAACTTCATTTTTTCGTTTATAAAAATTAAAGAATATTTGAAATTAACTTTAAAATTATAGATAAGCTTGATAATTAATATAAATTATTATTTATTAACATAAATAAAATGAATTTACTTAGAATTTTTTTACTTAGTTCATTAATTAAGGAATTTCTAGAAGAATATTTAATATAAACTCAAAAATGATTGATAAAATTAAAAATTAATTTAAAAAATTATTAATTAATATAAATAAAAAGAAATACCTTTGAATTTTTTACTAGTTTAATCAGCAAATTGAATATTAATTAAGAAAGTTCTATTTTTCCTAGTTTTTGGTACTTCGAGCCGTTTTCTGATCTTTTAAAATAAAAATGATAGTAGTTTCTGATAGTAGTTTCTGTATAATACATTTTTAAACAAAAAAAACCCCATTTAACTAAGTAAATATTTAAATAATATTTTTAATTATTATAATTATAATATTTTTGTATTATCCTGTGGCGAAAAGTGTACATTTTGATATTGATTGGCAGGCAAAAGAAATTTGTGGCCGGTGGAGAAGGCGGCATACATACACACACACGGACACGAGGAATGTCCGAATCCAAATCCATCTCGCAATACTCCGTGTTATGATTTCGTGATATATATACCGCATTAATTCAATTTGATGTGGAGAGATGTGGCTATGGCTGTGGAGAGAATGTGGAGAGATCCTGGCAGCTGAATTTCACTTGGATTTCGATAAACTGACCAGACCAGACCAGACCAGACCCTGGTCCGGCTACTTAATATGGATTCCATCTGTCTGCGAATTAGTTAGAGCCAGTTGCCTGGCCACTGGAAGCAGCTCGGCTCTAATAACAAAAACAATTTGTTTATCGAAAGCCCAGTGGAGGAGTAGGAGTAGCTCTTTAAAGCCCCTTCTATATATATGGGTATTCCGGTGGTAAGTTGGTTGATTAGTTTGAGAAAAGCTGGGAATACTATGTGTTTGGTCAATGAATTATCAGCAAGTTGTGCGGGCAATTGATATAACAATTCCGATTTAACTTTAGGGGTATTTATAGGGGAAAATTTAAAGTATTTAAAGCATTTTTTAAATTGCTTATTATTGAGAATACAGTAAATTTCTTAAATATTAGCTTAATTTGGTTGTTGCTCTTGTTGTTGATTGCCTTTTTGCTGTGACCCAAGGAACCCGTCTCCCGTTCTAGAAGCTGCGCACTTCAAGCTCAAATATAACGTTGAGTTATTTATAATTATTTCTGCTGGCTGGCAATTAAATTAGCATACAATCAATCGAATACATTTAGCATTCATGCGACTCGGAAGCGAGTGTGTGTGTGTTTGTTCAGTCGAATGCCCTGGAGTGCGGCATCCGTCATCCTTCATCCTTCATCCTTGAGATGTGTGTGTATATATATAGAACTGTCCATAAGCGAGGCATCACAATGAGTTATCCTTACGCTCATTACATTTGGATTAACATGTTAATAATGCCAATAGGCAGTCCCATTTCTCAGATTGCAAATGCGGGCGGGTCGTGGGAGTCCTGAAACTGGAGAATACTCTCCACTGGACTGAATTATTCAGCAAATGCATCGGTAGCTGTAAGATGGCAAATCAATGTTTTTGGGTCCATTGATAGTTGGAGTGTTATAATTGTATGTTTGACAATCTTCATAACTGTCAATTAGATTTCCGTCTTGCCAAGTTGGTGCTCTGCCTCTTCCTCTCTCTCTCCCTAATGTAATTGTTTAACACACTGCTGGGCATTATTATAAACAAATGCACACACACACACATCTAGAGCTAGACAGTCTGCAATATGATTGCCTTGATTTTATTGACTGCACTGCGATTGTGGTTCCACATCCTGGCTGCCATCTCCTTTGCTTATTTGCATATATATGTGGCAAGTTTTCTTCTTCCTCTCCCAAAAAGGGGGCCACATATTTTGATTTATAACTGCAAAATTGTGCTCTGGCTTGGCTCTGGGCAGATGAAGAGCCTTAGCCGCATTGGTATTTAATTGAACCAAGGCCAGAGCGTTTCGGGAGAATTAGTTTGGATAATCGACTAGTTCGCTTCCAAAACGTTTACTAAATTAGCTTAGCCATATAATGGACATAACTGAAGACTAAGCAAGGAGTATGTATATAAAGTTATCGAAATTAAATGGAAATTAATCGGGTTTCAATGGCAATTAGACGACTGATTCTAATTCGAGTTTAATAGAAGTATCAATGGTAATAATAAGGAGTTTATTATTAATTTAAAAAGGTTAAGTTGCAAGGAATAAATTTAATTATTACTTAAAAAATCTCTAATACCTAAAATTCATAAATTTTAATAAATACGCCCAGCAAATGTTCCTTAAATATAGTTTTTTTTTTTTAATATTTTCATATTATAAGTTAATATTTCCCTTTCTTTTTGTTAATTTTCAGCCACAAGTAATTTTTCTAAATTTTATTTTTATAGTTTTCCATGTTCTTCATTGGATTTTCCTTATAAAACTCTTCAAATTCAACTTTCTTTCATTGCCTTAGCATATTTTCTTGGCCCATTTTCCCCAGCTGAACAGGCTGCGACAGGTGACAGGAAAACGCGGCTTGTCCGCCTCAAAAAGCTTGTCCTCAGCCTGGACAATGCGATGAAAGGCCGGAGTCGTCAATGTCGCTCCTTGGCGTTGTCTCATCGCTGATTGTCGACAAATGCAATTCGGCTTTGGGGAATGGAAATGGTCAAAAGGATTCCACAGGCATGGCAAAAAAAAACACACAAACCGAAATAGGCGAAAATAAGCGAAAATGTTGAATATACAAAGGAGCTGAGAAGTGGAGGCGGAATCGGGAGCATAATGCATAATTACAACAATGAAACAGGATAACGCCAAGGACGATTTAAGTGGTGGCAAAGCAGGGAGGGATGTACCCTCTCTAGTTCTTTTAGAGATGGCAACATTATGCCTTCATTATATGTTAATTTCAACTCTTTTAATTAATTTTATTTTTAAGTATTTTATAAACTAAAATAATATGTTAGATTTTAGGACCCTATTGCATTTCTTGTAAGCTCCTCCCTTTCTTGGCGTTCCATCTCTGGCTCTGTTTCAGGGTCCTTATCAGGACATCCGCTTTCAGCGATTTTTAATTGCTATTGTTACAGTTTATTGTTTTATTATAAAGGCCAAGTGAATGAATAGAAAGAGAGAGAGAGGCAGAGCAGACGAGAATGAGACAAAAGCTGGTCACGAAAAATTTTCATTTAATTTTCCTTTGTCGCTTCCAGCCGCGTTTTAGGTTTCTTTTTCGCTGCGCTTTCCATTTCTTTTTCCTTTTTAATTTTCTTTTTCAAAATAAATAAGCCAACAATTAGCTGTGCGGCTGAGAATAGGAAACTTCTGGGCAGTCGTAATTGAAAAAAAAATGTAGCAAATTAATTATGTAATATCTGCAAGTCTTATTTTAATAAGAAAGTTAGTTTGGTAACCAAAATACAGATGGTTTTCCAGCAAAATTTGATTCCTGAACTGTATTTTATAATTTTTTATTAATATTTAAATATTTAAATAAATTCTCCACGCACTCCAAGTATTTACTTTCAATGCAAACTCGGGAATTTTCGACACGGTAACAATGTGCTCGAGTTGCAGCTCCTTCAGATGACAAAAACATCAAATTAATATGCACTTTTCCAGCACTTGATCCCTTGTAAGGGTGTGTGTGCGTGCCAGTGCAGTGTGCACAAGTATTTGTGCGAGTATCTGTGTGAAGTGCCTGGATGCTGGCTGGCTGGACCCTACTGCGTGTATCCTTTATGGAAAATAGAAGAACCCTGGCTGGTAGTGCCCTGCCAGTGAAAAAAGGAATTTGTATACAAATATGGCGAACAAATATAGTTGAAATGAAACAGCAAAGTGCACTTGAAAGGCACCGAAAGGAGAGCGAAGCTCCACAAGAGCCGAAAAAAACAACATATGCATAAGTGCCTGGTCTGGTCCTGCAACAAGGACGAGAACGATGCCACTACAATAATCATAAAAGCGCAAAACAACAGCCACATATGTGGGGATGTTGCTGTGGCTACATCCACGACCGTGTCCCTGCCCCTCGCCTGGATTCTCGAGGGCGAGGCGGAAATAATGTATTAATCCTGTCGAGGCCATATTTTTTATTGGCATCAGGCCGCCGTGAGAATCCAGTGCCTTGCCTTGGGTTTATTTTCCCCCGTTTCCTGTGTGTTTCCCAGCCTTTCCTGGTTTTCCCATACTGTTCCGCACTGTACTGTACTCTACTGTACAGTGCGTAATTTGCATTAGCAATCCCCTCTCGCCTTTCGGGCAGGTGATAAACCGCATTCTTATTATAACACCACAAAGAACCGAAACGAAGCAAGTGTGCAGGCGCATACACTGGGGGAAAAGTGCCTTAAGAAACTCTAAAGAATGCTAATATGTCTTCATTTATGTTAAGCAAATTGTTTAAAATTATAAATAAGTTTATTTACTATAAATTTAAATTTTAAAAATATTTTATGTTGTAGAAAAAGTTCAAATTAATATTTTAATTTATCAAAAATTTCAAAATAAAAGTGTGACAAAAGCAAAGATTTAATTTACAAATTTTACAATTTCATATGTTATTTATTTACATATTTATATATTAATTAATTCATATAATTAAGACATATTTAATTTTTGAACATGCTTTGTTTTTCTTCCAGTGCTTATATAAATGTATTAAAATATATGTTGTACAACCGACAAGGACAATTTAAAGCCTTTCATAAATATTACTGCTTCGTCGACGGCAGCGCGCCGCGTAATTATTATTACGCATACGCCCCGTTGCCCTCCGGCCGAAAGCGTAATTCACCGTTAAGCACGGTGGTCAAATGTCGGCAGGAACTGCAAACGGAAATAATTGTTATGCAATTTAAATTATTCCCTATTTAAATTTGCGCAGAAAATTGGTAATATTCGTTATGTTTTTTTTTGTTGCTTAAATATTTGCTTTAATTTAAAATGTTAGCAAAGGGGTAAGGGGCCTCGAAATAGCAAATATTGAAAGGGGAATATGTACCTTTTGAATAATATTCTGATAATTTAAGCATACAATGTTATTTAATTTGATTTTTGGGGCCTGGAGTATGATATTTGATATATATTTTTAAAGCTTAAAACGCAGCTTAAAGTTTATTTGTGATTATGTTTATTCAGTTCTACGAGGATTTGTTTATTTAAAGATAATTTAGTTATAATTTTTCTACATTTAATTTATACAATATAAATATTTATTTTTATATTTTCCATTTTGAAATCACAAACAAAATTTAAAATAAAAATCTGCATTTTTATAATATTTCTTAACCCACTGTTGACCCTTGCTGACCAGAGCTGAAGGCTGGGGGGTGGTAGGAGTAGGCGAGGAGGGGGAGGGAGTGTGGGCTAAAGGACACTGGGCCTGGAAGGGGCACCGGGGGGTACGCTACATGACGCTGGCGACAATTATGCGCATGTTGGCGGCTTAAGCAGCCATTATTCCTGCTGCTTCACTTAGCCATTCTCTTTGCCCTCCCTCCCCCTTGAAAGCCCCCTCTCTGATACCCCCTGCTACCCCTTCGTTATCCCCTTTTTCTTCTACCATTTTCCTTCCGCTTTTCCCCTAATTTTTCCCTTTCATCCAGCGCAGGACTTGCACTTCCATTGTAACCGCTTGCTTTTTCATAAATTTAAATACAAAACATATTAAGTTTTATAGCCCGGGAGGGTTAAGTTGTTCGCCGTCCGGGTCCCAGTGCCCTTTGCCCGCCCTCTCATCTTGGATGTGTGTGTGTCTAAGTCGACCTTCCCCCCTCCCCCCCTTGGCCCAGCGTGTGCATATGCTTTAAATCCAGCTGAGAATTTAGTAACTCCCGAGTGTATGTGTGTGTGTGTAGACCGAACTGCATTAGGAGGAACGACAACACAAGAAAGTGTGGAAAAAAATATAGAAGCAGGAGCAGGACGAGGACGAGGACGAGTGGAAGGGTGTATAGGGAGTATGGAGTGCGGAGGAAATAAATAAAAAGAAAGCCTCCCGGCAAAAACGCTTGGCAAACAATTTGAGCAGCAAGATCTCGGCCGAATGGCACAAAAAAAAAATTGTAACGGAAACGGAATGTAATTGAGTGAGGGGTGGAAAGCTCCAAAAGGAGCCGAAATGTCCTTCAATGAGTGCAATAAAAAATAGTATTAAAATTCGCATGAGCTGCCATTATGGCAGGGATCAAGTAGCTGCCCGAGTTCCCACAGTACATCATGGATTGAGGCATTCCCAGGGATTTGGAAAAGCTTTAAATAGAATTTTAATTAAACAAAAAAATAAGAATTAAGTAAACAAGAGTAATAAATAATAAAATAAATAGTTTTTTAATTTAAATTTAAACCTACCTTTTGAATACTTAATTCTTCTCTCAAATAATGAAATAAAAATAAGGAAACCCAGATGATTCTGGCATTATCCTTCACATTTCTGTTCTCCAGAGTCGCTCTTTCTCTCAGAGAGAAAATGCCAAGTGAAATTGCAATGCATAAATACAGTTTACTAAAATTGAATTCATTATCCTGGGGAAAAACAACAACAACAACAGCAAACGGTGACTGAGAGAGACTCGCAGCAGTCGCCACATAAACCATATAGTATAAACATATATCTATCGATGGACCTCCATCTGTATGCGAGAGCATAATATATAATGGAGTCAAAGGCAAAATATTACCATGCATAAATAACGAATATACATACATATATATTTCTGTGTGTGTGCGTGCGTACATATGTATGTGTGTCAGGACGAACAAGTTTATCCGTTTCTATATCTATTTGTTTATCTCTACATGGCCATGCAGTGTGCTATATAAATATAATGCACCAAAAAATATTCAAAAAAATAGAAGAAATAAGAGAGTGTAGAGCGGATGATAAAGAATCGCCATTGCAATGCTCCCGACGCCATTTTTGTTTGGCCTCCATTGATTTAGTATCCAAGTGCAGCGGACCCGCCATCAAACTGCAGTTCGAAGCTAGCCATTAACTAAATTGATTTGTTTTCAAATAAAAAATACACACACACACAGCCCTGGACATAAAAAAAACAGTCCCCCAGCCTGAAAAATGCATTAAAATTGATGTGAATGCAAAAGGAAGCCCAAGCCCATCGAAAGGGGCAGTTGCCAAACCACACTCCCGATAAGAACCGAGAGCCAGGAGCAATTGCAAAAGCGAATAATATGGATATCGGTGTGGCCTTTTATGACACTCTGCCAGTCTGACCAGTTTGGCTTAATTACATCATCAAGGAAAATGGCTCTAAGCTGGGCACACTTTTTTTGTATCATTTCTTTAATGAAATCGCTTTCAACATGATTCCAAATTAAATTAAAATATACCTATCTCTGGATATTATAGACACATTATTTCAAAATCAGAATTGTTATATACATTTTTTTAAGCGTGGAAATTCCACAAGTCCTTGCGATCTTTCGGGGTTTATGGGTTTCCTTATTTATATCTTCCATGTTTTTCTTTGTGTTTTTTCCTGTCTTTTGGTTTTGCTCTTGGTAATTCCAATAAGAAAACCATAGCGACTTGAGATCTATGATTATCATTCTTCTTCACCCTGCTCATCCGGCAATATGAAGCGCACCTGTGGCCCTTCGGCGGAGGGCAGGACGTGATGCGTGACTGGCGGCCCGGTTCCCGCAAAACGGAAGCCCCCTACGTGCGTGGTGCTCAGGTGGCTAAGCAAATTGTCGACCCTGGCCGGATGGGCACTCGGAACCGCCACGCACAGCGGGCAGATGACGGCAGTGCGGGCGTCGCTGTGACGAATCTGGACATGCGCCATCAGCTCGTCCGCCGAAAAACCCAGCTCACCGCAATTCGGGCACGTGAAGCTGTCGGCGCACAGATCCGGAATTGGCTCGCCGGCAAAGTGCAGCTCCATAGCGCCCTGGTCCAGCAAGCACTGGAAGGGATGGCTGACGTCGTGGCCCACGCCCCTCAAGCCGAACTTGTAGCAGCGGGCACATAGGTCGTAGTCGGCGCAGCGCAGGCACTTGTATCTGTAGTCGAACAGGCCCCAGGTCTGGCAGTGGTCGCAGGTCACCTCGAAGAACTGACTCATGTTAGGGGTCGGACTGGGGTCCAAAAGCCGGAAAAAAGTATGAAATTACTGCGAAAATATCTATGACAACTCTGGCTACCCAAGGCTCGTTCTAGATAATTTCGTGTAAAGCTGGACCTCTAAAGCAGGGAGGATCTAGAGCCTCGAATTTATAGATCAATTAATAACTCCTCTTGAAGGTGTCACTGTGGAATAAAAAGAGTTCCAAATATCCGAACTGAGAACCAAGATTTTAAATAAATACAAAAATTAACTACTATATCTGAGACACAGTTTCTTGTGCTTATAATTACCATTTATATATCTAATTTAGCTAAAAAAAAGTATATGTTTAGCAACATTTCTTAAATTTCTTGGTAAAAAATTATGTAAAACAGTAATTCTTATGTCTCTGCGTTTCTTGTTATCTTGTCGTTAGATTTTAAACAAATTTTTTGGCCAAAAATATTGCTTTATTAAGTTTTTTAGTTGTTATTCAAAGCAAAATTTCCACACAGATTGAAATCTTCAAGGAGACAGAAATTTGAGACAAGAAACGAAGCCTGCTGAGGTAAGAAAAAAAATATCTAAGGGCCTATTCGGACTATCGCACAAGTTCCACTGATAGGTCGGTGTAAATATACCATAAAGGTGACGATTGTCATCGATATAAAATTTCAATAAACCAGTTGACATTAAGTAGTCATCGATGCTAGTGTCTCTGGAATTCTGTGCAACTTTCTATAAAGTTTAGCTTCGGTTGAACAAAATAATCAAAATAATCGAAATATCAAGGGATACCAACATGACTGAGATAATAACCGATGGACAGGACAAAACATTGCTCCAGATCATAGGGGAGCTGGTTGGAAATGGACTGATGAGTCCACAGCTGGCGGAACAGCTCATACAATATCTCTACCTTCAATATGGACAGAAAAATTTTCATTAAAAGAATTAAAAACCAAGTCAAGATGATAGGTAGGTCTTTCAGCCTTACAGCCAAAAGTTGTACTTCTTTAACTAAAAGAGTTTTATGTTTTTAGATTTTGACTGGCCAAGACTGAGTCTTGTATATGAACTGATTCCCTATTTTGTATTATATATCCTTTATATATGATAATATAACGATTCGAACACTGTTTTGTGGACAGTAAATGATCTTTCAAACTGATTTCCCTTAGCCAAGTAAAGACAAAATAAATATTAAGTAGAGCAGGCGACAAGAAAAGCGAGAAAGGCTCTTTTGTCAACCCGACAAGGATTCTCGTTCAGAGTCCTGTGCAAGCAAATGAAAGTTGTTTGGTCATGATGTCTGCATTGCCTCCAGACCAGGGGGGGGGGGTCAGGGGTCAAGAAGGGGTTGTCTGCCACAACCACATACACACACACACACTTCGAGATGGGCAAAGTGCAACACGCTCTGCTGTAGCTCATTAAGTACGTGTCTTTGACTCTGTGCACAGAAACAAAAAAGAGGTGAATATATAAAACATATAAAAACAAAGAAAACAAGAAAACTCCTCAAAGAAGTCTAAGGAATTATTTCAAAATTGAAATAAAGGTACATAGATTGTATAAGTTTATATATATATGTTTATTATTAAAGTAATTAAGAGAATTCCCCTAAAAAGTAAAAGTTAAATTAATATCTTTAAATGCCTCAGAAATGTCAAATATTTTCCAGAAAATTTATTATTACTTATTATAAACCTTTAAAATATGTTTTGCTGCTTTTATTTAAAAGAAATAATTTTTTTAATTAAATTTCCTCAACAAACAATATTTTAAAGTTGGCTAAAAAATATTCCAAAATTATTCAGAAATGTAAACAGTACTTAACGCCTTGTTATAACCTTTATAAATTATAAAACAAAATTTTCCATAAATAAATTTTGAACTAGTAAACCTAAATTATGATTATTTTACCTAAGATACCGCTCTATTTTCCTCAGTGTCCCTGCGCCAAGTGCGACAATTTAAAACATAATGCAAACTAAATGAAAATGCGGCAACCGGCGGCAAAAAGAATCCGAAACACACAGCAGGACCCAAAGGAGCACAAAAGAATTTTTAAATATTTTCGTTGCCTCAACGAACCCGGAGACAAGTCTGATGACCGGGATCCAGGATTCAGGATCCGGGATCCAGCATACAGGATGCTGCAGGTCCTGGACCGGAAAGCCAGGGGTCTCCGTTGCGGTCAAAG
>VNJY01002402.1:0-46751 GCA_008042715.1 Drosophila bocki | reverse complement strand
GGAAAGGGGGGGGGGGGGGAGGCCAAAGCTAACTAAGCATGCCCCGCCCACACACACACACACACGTACGTTCCCCATTCAGCAGACATTCACTTTTCATTCTTTATTCCCAGGATTTTACTTATTTTCTTCCTTTTTTTTCTTTTCTTTTCTGGCTTGCGAAACGGCAAACGGAAATGAACTCTTTAGTAAAGTGTTTACAGCCAGCTACATAGCTGGAAAAATGCGGGGGAAAATTAGGGAAAACTATGGCAACACCCAGACTATGCAGTTGAATTAATGAAATGCGACAGAGAAATGCCAAAGAAGTTGGTTTTGGACATGAATGAGAGTTAACAGAAGAGTTTTTGATTGTTCAGACTTTAAAATAATATAATAAAATTATTTAATATTTTTAAATTCAAAAAATATATAAATCACTTTACTTTTAGCGTTCTTCTATAGATTTGAATAATTTTAAACACAATCTTGCCGTAAAACTCCCCATTGCCTTTATTTTTTTAGAAATAGAAATAAAAATAAAAAAGTTCGCTGAATCAAGGCAAGTAAAATTGCAGCGGAAAAGCGAGGGAAAGCGGCAGGCCAATTCGAGGATTTCTCGCACCTTGAGCCCGACTCCTCCAGCAGCCTCTAGTTGGGCTATATGTGTCATGAGCCATTTAAGCTCATTACGGGCATCAATTTGGGTAGCTGCTAAGGTGGGCAAGGGGGCTGACAAAGACGGGGGGAAAAGGAGAAAAACAGACGAGCGGAAAAGCCAAGGAGAAGGTAGAAAAATTATGCTAGCAAGCCTTAAGTGCTTGCCACTTGCTACTGAGCCATCTGAGGAAGTGGTAAATTGTTAATTTTAAGCCACCTTCCTTGCCTTTTTATTTGGTGTCGTGAGAATTCTGCAAGTTTTGCATATTTTTGCTGTTTTTTTCTTTATTTTTTTGGTTTGTTGAGGGTGCGAGTTTTCATTTTTATGAGCCGCTTTCATTAGCCGGCCAGGTGACACCGATTTTCCCTCCTTTCGCACAATTAAATTCAATTTTTTCTGGGGGATGACCCATTTGCATACAGTTGGGGTCATCAGAATAGCAATAGGGGTTTTGAAATTCAATTAAGAGAATTTTTGTTTAGAATAAAAACTAATTTTTAAAGATTTTAAAGGCAAGTTTATATATTTCTTCTCTACCTAGAACCTATAGTCTCAGACCCCTGATTGTCCATATGTAAGGCCTGATATATGTGAAAATTTTCGGTCATGTAAGAAGGAATAAGAAATTGAAATCCATAAAGTGCAGCAGCCATAACAAAACAAAAAAAAATAAAAGGAGTGAAAAAGAAAGGAAAACGCGAAATGAATTTCACTTGAAATGTGAAAACATAAAAATTGTTTATGACTTCCGCTACGTTGCCTGCATCTGTCTGTCTTTGTCTGTGTGTGTAGTGGGTGTGCGGGTGTGTTGGAAAAAGGGCGGAAAAGCGGGTAAAATTGTGGCACAAGTGGAGAAAAGTCAGGGTAGACTGCCTTATCAATTGGCGGCACTATCAGGAAAAGTTTTTCGGGTTAAAGTCTGCAAGTTGCATCCGAGAGTAAGGAGATCCTTCGCTCCTCCCTACAAAAAAAAAAAAAAGGAAAGAAAAAGAAAAGAAAAGGCGAAAATCTGCCAGAGGTAAGAGGCCAGCAGCTCCAGTATTTTCTTTCATCAGTGGAAATGCCAGCTTTTCACATTTTTATTGCACTAAAAAAGGTGGAATGTGAATGGGAAAGTGAAATTAATTAAAATTGAAAATGTAAATAGTTGAAGTAACTTTAAGAGATATGTTTTTTATATTGAAACCTAATTTAAAATTAAGCTTAATTGGGAATATTTTTATTTCAATCTTTTAAATTAATTTAAGAAAAATATACATATATTTATCATTTGCTGCTTTCGAAAGGACTCCTTTGAATGTCCTGAATGACAGGTGGCAGGTGCCCAAATATTCGTCCGTCTGCCAGGTGGAGAATGCATGGCATTCCTCCGAGGACTGGCTGCCCACCTGGATAACTATAGCTTCTCTCATCGTAGCTGCCCAGGTGTTTTCCACCAGAGGGTTCTTTGGCTACCTGCAATTTTCCACTGCTAAATGTGCCCTTTTAAAGGTTCTTTACACTGAGAATATAAAATTTGAATTCATTTCTTTTAAGATATATTTTTAAAAAATTAAATTTGTTAAAAAAAAACTAATTACTGCGGGGGAACAGGAAATATTTCATATCTCAAAATTCATATATTATTCTTAAGAATTTAAAATTTCTTTCAGTGCAGGTGGGTTGCTGGTGCCCTTGCCTTTTGGGCTGCATGATGCAGCGGCATGGCGTTGCTTGACGACGCGACAATGCCAGTCCCTGGCCGTTCGAGTTTCCTGGCTTTGCTTTTAGCCAAAAATGGCCGCTTGCCATTGACTACAGCAAAACCGAATGAATGGCCAACGGAAAGCAGAGGAAACTCGGGGGAAATGCGTTCCAGGAGGGGCCACATGCGATATTTGAATCCGGAAATCCGGGATGCTGCAAATTGAAACGAAATAATGCGCAGCAGCAGCAGCAGCAGCATCATTCGAGCTTCTCGGGGATTCACCTGTTTTTTTTTTCTGTTTAGTTTAATTTCGTAATCATTAAAACAATGGCTCTCGGCCAGAGAGCCACTCAAAGCGCTTGTGTCGCACTCCATAATTTAATTAAATTTATTGAAAGTCCTTTCTAGTTGATTTACCCAAAAAATACGGCCAAATATACGTGTGGAAAGGCCTGGTAACAATGGCAGCAGGATGATATGCATGGGGATAAAAAGAGGGGTCGTTCGAGACTCGCGACGAGCGAAAATAAATTAATCAACGTTGCCTTTTTCACAACAAATTGTTATTAATTCGCTCAGCCATAATTAAAATGAGCTACGGCGAGGGGGGGAGGTATCCGCTGGAGGGGGCTGAACAAGGACGAGTGTGGAAAATGGCGTAGATGTGTGTGTGTGTCTGTGAATGGGCGCCATTTTAAGCGACTGCAATTCAAAGCAATTCAATTCAGAGCCATAAAATGCGACCCAAGATGGAGATGCCATAATGCCTTAATCGCTGTGTGAGTGGGCCAGGCACTGCAAGAAAAACTACTGTTAGTTTTAAAATCTTTAATATATATTTTACAATTTTTAGTTTGAAATAATTTCAATAAATTGAAATATTATCTAGATTTTAACTCCAATTTATATTTTATATATTTTTTTTAAGTACTTTGAATTTCTTTCTGTGTATTCGTGCTTTTGCCACACATTTAACCCATGGCAGCCGGGCCATACAAATGTAATTAAGATCGATTATATGCCTGCAGTCGCGCAACTTAAATCATTTAGTGCGAAACCCGCTCTAAAAATAATAAAACGACATCCACACGCTGTCGCAGGATAACCACCTTTTCCCTCCCCCTAACCCCCTATTTTTATTAACTCGCTGAAATAATGTGTGTGTGTGTGTATGAGTGTGGCAAAGTTTTTGGCTCTATTTTTATATGTTTTCTGTTCATTAATTGAGAGGGGAAAATCAATGGCAATATAAAAAGAAAGAGTAGAAAATCAAGCTTTATTTATATATATAAAAAAAGATCTTATAAAATTTGAGAATAATTTAAACAATTTGAAGCCACAAACTAAGCTATCTTATTCACTTGGGACTCTCTATTTTTTGGGTACATCGGGTGCTGAATCTGGCGAGTAACGACCATCATTTGTTGCAAAATGATGTATAATTTAATACCCGCAGAAGCCAACTCCCAAATGGCAAACTTGCCACTCCTCCTGACCTCCAAAAACCAGCCGAAGTCAACATTGTACTCCATTTCATCTTCTCCATCTTCGAGTTTACCCCAGTCTCCAGTCTCCATCCGAATCCATCCTCATTCTCATCCTCATCCGCATCCTCATCTCCACATCCACATCCGGGACCCGGCCACGGACCACTAACGCGTCCCCAATGGGCAGCCAACAAAAACCGAGCACATGTGTATATAAAAAACACACCCCGCCCACGGAACTCGAAGTACTCGTGCATTTAGTGGCCACACTTGAAGAAATTTCTATGGAGATTGTGGCAAAAATTCACCTGTGGCTGTCAGGATGAAGTCAATCAGAGGAGATTTGTAGTTTTTCATTCTCTTAAATTATTGTTTATTTTTTGATTATTTTTAGGAATTTATTATTAACTTATTTGTGCAATAATTCTCTCTTGACTTAGCTGTTACTGCAATTCTGCAATTAGTTCTTTCCTCAGTTGTTCACTCAGTTGTTCCCTCAGTTGTTCCCTCAGTTATTCACTCAGTTGTTCACTCAGTTGTTCACTCAGTTGTTTCCTCAGTTGTTCCCTCAGTTTTTCACTTAGTTGTTCACTCAGTTGTTCCCTCAGTTGTTCACTCTGTTGTTCACTCAGATGTTCACTTAGTTGTTCACTCAGTTGTTCACTCAGTTGTTCCCTCAGTTGTTCCTTCAGTTGTTCACTCAGTTGTTCACTTAGTTATTCAAAATTCGAAACTGAGTGGGAAGTTGTTTAAACGAACACTCATTTGTTAAGTTGGTGAATAAATGAAAAAGTTGTTTTTGTATTTGTTTAATATATTTTTAGATAAATAAATAAATAAATAAATAAATTAATTTTATAAATATTAAATTATTGAACACAATATTTAATGAAAAATAAGATTAAAATAAATCGGTAAAACTTATAAATATTATTTAAAATTTTATATATATATATATATATTATTATTACATTATATTATCTATAATTATTCTCCACATTTTCTTCCAGTGCATTGCTTTTTGTGTGTGTTTGCCTGTCGCCAGAGGGGCTGTGAGTTATAGGAGGGGCAGGGAAAGGGCCACACTGGCATACAGGGGAGCCACGGAGCCACGGCACTACGGCGCTATGGAGCCATGGAGCCACGGAGCTATATAGGTATCGAAGCTACAGGGGCCACGCCCGGCGGTTGTTTAACTCGAGTGCTGCACATAATTCATGTGTCCACTTGCAATTTTTCGTTTGCTGCGACATTGTTATGCTGGCCATGTTGTAAAAACGCCAAAAACAAAAGAGAGCCATTTCGGCGGAAAAAAAACGAAGTGAACACCCACAAGGAAGGCGGAAAAAAGAGCAACAAAAAGAAAATCAAAAAGAAAAACAAAAAAACCCCCCAAAAAAAAAAGAAATCCAACATCACAGGGAGGAGACGTGTGCGAGCGACTTTATATGCCATTATTAGTGTGTTAGAGACGCACAACACACCCACCCACACACACACACACGTGGGGTATGGGGTGGTGTGGGGGTGGTGCTGGGAGGGTGGGCGCAAGAAGGGCGCGCGTGCGAGTCTCGCACACAAAATAGATTACTCAGTGTCGCGGCACTCTATCACGGCGACAGATCGAGACGGGTGAAAGCGCCGACGAAAAGGGGTGAAAGGGGAGTTGGGGAGTGGGGAGGGTGGAGAATGGTGGGGTCACAAGGCCAAAGGTGTCGCCCGGACAATGCTGCCTTGATGGGAATGCTAAGTGAATCAATTATTTGCCACAGATCGCCAGGGTCCTCCTCGCTTGATCTTATTTATTTATGAATGGCAAGTAATAAGAATAATGCGCAGCACAACAAGGACCTTATCAGGGTCAGGATTAAGGAAAGTTTCCAAATTAAAGCTCCCAGAATGCACTAGTTTATTTCTTGACATTGGAATATATACGGCGATTCGATGATGTGGCCGCTTAGAGCTCTCTAAGCCCTCGCATGTTGGCTGCCATTCAACCGTTCAAGTGACACTAAAGTGCATTTTCACACATGTCACCCATTGATATCCCCCCCTTAGTATCCTATCCCCCCCCTTTTTTGGCCGCATAATTTATGGCCTGACATTTATGGCTTTATGGCCGGCGTTTGTCACAAGAATCGCCGAACTCAATTCGGCTTTTCACAAGACCCCAAAAAAAAAAAAAAAAAGGGAAAAGAAAGGAAATAAAAGAAAGGATAAACAAGGGGGAAACACCTCTGATTAGGCCTCAAGGATCATTAGTAACTGCTGCAATCCTTCCGGGGTCTCTGCTTATCTTTCACTTTACTGGCAATTATCTAGTCAATCAATTGATAAATGGAACTTTTACTCAGTTTTGTCCCCAATGACTGACTCTCCAGGAGGGTGAAAAAAAGGGAAACTGGGGGAAAAATAGAAGGAAAAGCTTTGCCAACTTAAAGGTTACCTCTTACTGGAAAAATTATAAAATGAAATATATTTTTTTATATAATAGTTTAAGGAATATTTGACAGCATTTTACCAAAATTTTATAAAATTTAAAAAAGATAAGGTAAAGTAGAAACCCCCAACAAAATCCTAGATACTCCCCACAACCTAGATGATACCCTTTAAAAAATAAGGAAAAGTCGAAAAAAGAAAACCCGAAGCAAAGAAAAAAAGGGTCCCAGTTGGGGAGAGTCGACTCGTCACTTGACAACGACATTGGGCGACACCCTTCAATGTGTTTGAAGACGGTTCCTTGGTTCTTCACCCTTTTTAAGTGCCAAATTATCCTTTCGGCCCCGATTGCCGACGCCGATACCCTCATACCTCCCAGCCTGATTAATTGCCGCGATATCTAAATATATATAGATTTCGCAAATTAATGTTGACATGCACAATAAATTTTGCAGAATTTGAAATCGAGCATTTGCATTAAATGTGATGCCACTCGATGGCTGTCAAACGTGTGTGCGAAAATTGAAAATCCTCTCTCCCCGCCCAGAGGGGTTTTCCACGTCTGTCTGTCAATTTCACCAATTCCCTCCCACGAATTTCCTCCTACCCCCGCAATTTTCCTGGCTGTCATCTCAACTGGAGGCGCATCGAACTGGAAAATTATTTGGTCATTATGTCAATTTAGTGAAAACGAACTGGTTTGCCCCGACCATTTCAAAATCCAAAAGTGGAACTCCGCCCAGGAAGAACAACAGGAACACAACACATCCAGGACAAAAAATACATGGAAATATATATGTTTATAAATAAAGCAATGCTGGCGGCTGTTGAAATAAATAAAAGTGACCGCCAGTGCATTATAAAATTAATTAAATTTACAATTCGATGGATGTTGTCTATTGTTTAGGGCTGTAAGGTATTTTGCAAAATCACAGGCTGAATTATATTTATTTCTAAGATTTATTTAAAAGACTTTTAAAGAGTAATTAGCTGCCTGTTTTCTATATATTTAAAGTCTTTAAAAGTAGCTCCTCAAGGTTACTTTAAGGACTATATCAACAAGTTCTCCATGAACGCCTCCAGTCTCTCTCTCCGTCTCTTAAGCGTCGATTCCCCGTGGGTAGCCTGCAAATTCTCCCCCTCAGCTGCCATCTTGAGTCCGTCCGTCATCTTCCGCCTCCCTCCAGCAATTGCCAAGGGGGCGTGGCACTGGCTGCGAGTTCTAGGCCAGAATGGCGCTGAGAAAAAAGCACATTTAAATTTTCCACATGGGAAATGTCGCGCGCCGAACCAATTTATGATATCCGCAAAAGTGGCAAAAAAAAAAGAAAATAATAATAAAAAAAAAAACGTGAAGGAAAAACAGTAAACAAATAAAAAGGAATACTGAATACGAGACAACCGTGCTGAAGTGGAGGAGCAATGGGCGTGGCCCCGTTGACAGCAAATAATAAAAAATAATAAAAACAATTGGATGGTTAAGAAGAAAGGGAGAATTTTGCCAGATAAATTGCAAAATATAAATACGCTAAGAAATGGTTTTAAAAATAAATAAATAATATAATAAAATTTGTATTAATATTTTAGAACCTTTTCCAAAGGCTTCACTTTATATTTTTAATACATTTTCATGAGCATAATTTGAATTATTTATTTATTATTATTTATTTGAATTTTTAATTATCTGAAAATAACTTAATTATAAAATAAAATAAAACAGGTATTTAAATTTATCAATTTTCATATTCTTTTATTTTAATTAATGTTTACCTTGTTTAAAAGCTTTAAAAATCTCAAAAATCTAAATAATATAATATAAAATTTATAATATTAAAGTTGTGGCGAAAATATTTTAAAATGTTATTAGTAATTTATAAAATAAGTAAATATTATGTATAACCATTGTTTCTGCTTAAATCAATTTATATAACCCATAAACAAACACTTAACGATCTTTATATATAATTATTAATACCAGTACTTGAAGAAAATATTTTTAATGGCAACTTTTACGTCATTTCGTCAATGCCCTACCCTTTGCAGGGTGCATAAAAAATATTGAAAGCGAACAATATTTATATCGCATGTCGGTATCCATTATTCTGCGCTATATCTATCGCATGGAAAAAAGGAGCTCTCACACACAGACACGCACACATATAAATAAGTTGCAAATAAAGAGAAGCGTATTGGTAATAATTTTAAAATTTATGTTTATTTACAATTACAGTTTATTTGCCAAATGCACACAAAAAACAAGGGGGAAGCACAACAAATATACAGGCAGAGCCACGCCCCGGCAATAATATGTATATATATATATAAATTTTCAATTAAATTTTGAGCAATTCGTGGACAATTTCAGTTTTGATTAAATGTCATCAATGTTTGAGGATGTTTTTAAATGTGGTCTTAAATTCCAACAGCCACCACAGTGGTGGCAGCATTAAAAACCATTGGGTTTTTTGTGAAAAGATGCAAGTAAATCAATTTATAAAATGGATTAAAAATCTTTTGATTATTTTCAAAGCATCATTTTTAATAAATACAACCAGGAAAACCTAATAAACATTTTTTTGTTGAGGAAATAACTCAATTTTAATTAGTTTTTGTAGCTTTCTTTAATTAACAATGCACTTTTTGTTGGAGCAATTCTCATGAATATTCCGTTAAAAATAATGAATATTATGCCTGAAATATTGGATCTAAAAGCCCCCATAATTAGCCACAAATCAAGCACTCGGAAAAAATTAATCAACAACAAACACTATAATAATTGTAGAAGCACATATATGTATGTATATTTATGTTAATGCAATTATTGCTTGACTTCGCTTAGACAGCGCTTAATAAATGTTTATTAATCATATTTGTAAACAAATTGCCATTGCGCACCATTTGTGAGCAATTATTTATTTATGCCAATAAACATTTTGCATTTTCCATTTACCATTTTCCGCTTTTCCACTCTTGCATTGCAATTTGCATTCCGCATTTACCGCCCCCCCGTCGTACATTTTGGCGCTCCTGCAAGCGGCTTTAATCCAAAAGTTTGTATTTAACATTTTTATTATTGAATTTTAATTAATTTAACAAATAATGGCCGGCAAAGAGGGAGAACAAATGCGAATTTATGTGTCAAATACCAATTAAGAATTACAGAATGCAATATGCTATACCATTTCATGTTTTAAGATTGAAAAATAAATTATAAAAAATAATAATTTATAAATTAGTGGTTTTTCTTATATTTATATCAATGTTTAACATTTTTTAAAATTTAAGAAAATCATCTTTTCTATGAAAGTTTCCCTGAATTTCTTCAATTTTCCCTTATAACTCTATAGCTCTGCATCGATATGCCAGGCCTATGCCACGCCCATAAATTGGCTTAATGCCTTGCAGCAAAAAACAACAAGGCTGTCGGAAAAACATAAAACAGAAAAAAAAAAAAACAGAAAAAAAGGCTGCAATATATGGAAATGTGGAAAAAGGCAGCGAAAGACGAAACAAAGGGAAGTGTAATTGATATTTGCTTTATGTGCTTGTGCACACAGCGAAATTGAAACAGTAAACATATTTTAACATATGCCCAGACATATTTACTTTTATGACTTCTCTGCCTCCCGCCCCGATTTTCACCGATTTTCGTCACTTGATTGGTAATCCCAGCAGTCACTCGCCGCGCCAAATCGATAAATCAATTATTGCCGAGTGATGTTTGAAAATTACCAGTGGCTTTGTGCAACTCTTACATCCAAAAAGAAGTTTGGGAAAAGCCCTGAATGTGGGCTTAAAGAAAAAAATTAAAAATTTTGGGCTGTGAATGGAATTTTGTGGTATTTTTATATGATTTTGTAAATTTTAATACATATACAGTTATGACACTAGCCCTTATAAATAGGATCTAACATTTTTAAAATACTAGATTTTGTTTATTTTTTGTTAAAACCCTTTAAACCGCTGTGATTAATGAGGTTTTTTAGTTTAGTATTTATTTATAAAGTTATTTTTTAGATTAGATTTTAATATTGAAAAGTACTTAGTATTTTTTTATACAGTTGTTACAGTTATACTTCTTCAAATCGAATTAAAAAAGCAATTGCTTCTCTCCAATTGCAGTGCTTTTGCGTGACCACCCAATAAACCATTCAAAAACCACAAGGAAACCACCCAAAAACCACCCAAAAACCACCTGAAAACTAAACCCAGAACAACCTTTCCCAACTCACCATTCGCCTGTGTGATGTCCTTCTGAGATATTATAATTTTAGTAACAAGTAAAGCTCTCTTTTCGGACTCTATAAATCCTATAAATTCTTAAGTTTCAAAGAAAAAAAGTCGTTAAAGTCAAAATTGTAAAAAAAATGTACAACAAAATTTAAATTTAAGAAAATGTAGTATTAAAAATTATAAACCTAACGAAAAACAAAAAAAAAAACAGCTTTCCTAATTAAAATACAAGATTTTTTGGCTACGTTTTAATCGAATTTAGAACCAAATACAATTTGCAAGGGTATCTAAAAAAACGACTACCTGCTGTCAGCTTCCTTTCTTCTTGTTTATTATTATTATTTTTTTTGTGGCTGGACTTTACACCCGCCGGATGCAAGTTGGAAAATCCCTTTGCCATGGCAGCTGCTGATTTTTGCCTTGAAACATGAATAATGTTGAAATTTAATTATACATAATTCAAACACAATTCCAACGGTAAATCTGTATAGTGGGAAAGAGAAAGAGAGAGTGAGGGCGTTGAAAGAGATGGGGAGATAGGGGAAAGCTTACGACTGAATGAGCCGGGAAAATTGCAGGAAAATCGCGTTGGATGGAAGTTTTTTCGGGCGCCAGTGCAGTAGTCCCTCCAATTTTTCACCACTTATAGATTCCACCCTCTCTCTCTCTCTCTCTCTCTGTCTCTCTCTCCCTCTCTCTTTCTGGCTGCCACCTATTCTTTTGCCTCGTTTTTAACCCACTTTCAGCCACCCGTTCGAAAACCCCCCTTTCTGCGCATTTTCTCACACGGTCTAATTAGTTAAGCGAAGCGTGGGGCCATCCTCCATGGGCGGGGGGAGGCGCAGAAAATCGGAAGGGAGCGGCGGGCGGCGGTGGCAGCTCCCCAGCGGTTGCATCTTTTGTTAGAATGCCAACGTTTTTCACGTTCCCATAGCAACAAGAGCCCCCCAAAGGAAAGTAAAGGGTTAAGGGAAAGCAGGGCAAAGCGGCGGATGAGTCGAGTCAAAAGGGGGAGAGGGGGTAGTTACATTTTCATGCAATTTTCCACAATTTTTTGTTGCTTATTTTGTATTTTTTTGTATTTTTATATATTTTGTACAATAATCGCAACAGCAGCAAGAAAAGCCAACCGCTCGATTGCACCCAAAAAAGAAAATAGGGGAGAGTGGGAGTGAAAGTGTGGGTGGCAGTGGGTGGCATTTCACCTCCCCGCAGGCTCCTTTTTTGGCACGCCCCTGCAGCGGTAATTAAATTGCAGCTGGTTGCCATTGTCGGTGCCTCTTGGACAGATGCCTAAAAGCACGCCAAATGAGTGCGTTCCTTCCGAAAGCCCAGAAAGTCCACCTCGTCCCCACCAATTACCAAGGCCCAAAAGCCTGCATCAGGCCCGAAGCCAGAAAAAAATTAGCGGATATTTTGCCCATTAAATTTTTGGCCAACACTGAGATAGAGAGAGACCAGAATGTTGGTAGGTTTTTTTCTTTCCAGGACTCCCAATTTTAACCAGGTTTCCGTTTGAATTTACCTCTATTTGTCTAGCCAACTTGCCAGCAAATTTAAAGTCCTTGCTGGGCGCATCCTTTGCTGGCAATTTAAGTGCATTTAGCATTTCACCTGCTCGCTGGGATATTTATTTATGCGAAACTCTCGAGTCTCTCCTTCCGCCATTTACATGAAAATTATTGTAACTATTGGTCCGACTGTCCTAAGTCCTTCGTCCTTTTATCCATCTCCGTCCAGGGCGTCCTGCCGTCCAGATGTGTGGCCAACTTACCTGGATGGACATCAGTCAGCTGGCGGTTTACAGCCCATTCCTTGAATTAGTTGAGCGCATCAGTCAGCTCGATTGCCTCTGGGCAAGGCAAATGGGCTTCCTGGCCATATGTTCAATGCCCCAACAGGACTATAGTTATCAGGATTCTAATGCCCAGGTTATGGTGGGACCAAGGAAAGTGGCGTCTTCATTGGTAATTTCAAAATAATTAATTTTTGAAGTTTTAGTAAGACTTTTAATATTAAATAAAGGAAAATTATATAAATGATGTATTTTAATTGTTATTAAATTTATTTTCTATAAATTCAACTTATATTTAAGGCCCACTGTGAGGCTCAACTAGAAACAAAGGAGAAAATGCAACAAAAGCTACGGCTCGGACCCTCACAGATCGGATAATGCAACACAGCAGATTGCACATTGCAGACTTTGGACATTGGGACTTAGGACCTCAGGCTTTGGACTACGAGAACCTCAAGGACTCTTCCTTCAAACTGGAAAATGCATTTGGTAGGCAAAATCCACCGCAGCTACTTACAATGGCCACAAGCTGTCGACAGCAAGTTCATCGAATATAAAGACAACTTTACACAGTTCGAAATGAAGTTTATTAATTACCAATTATTATTAGAATAGTTCAAAGTCTTAAAAGTTTTATAAATAATAATTATTTACTTATTTTAGGACAAGTTAAATATTATAATGAGTACATTTCTCTCAAAAACCTCACATAAAACAAACACTTAAATATTTTATTAATGTTTTACAGAAAGCAGTAGAGTGTCCTTTGACAAAGGACTCTTTCAGGTCTTGGTTTTTTTTGCAGTCTACTTACAGAGACACAAGAAGCCTGTTGGTCAGCCAAGTGACTTGATCTGCCTGGAGGGAAGGCCAACCGGCGGGGGCTCCAACGAGTGTTAAGCATTTTAATTGCAGGCATTAATTTAGACATGGCTGAAACACTTATTCAAGGCGGGGGGGCTTTCATTATTTTCCACCTGTGAGCACACGCACACGCTGGCAATAAATAAACGGTGAATGCATTTGAATCGCTTTCGGCTTTTGGCCAAAGATGCTCCAGTTCTGGCTGTGACTTTGACTCTGTCTCTGGCTCTGCAATTGCCATTTAATTAAAACACCTTGCCATTTATAATGCTTGGATTTTTTGTAAATTTCAACAATAATTTGTGGCCATGCTTAGCCAAGCCGACTCGTTTGTTATAATGCATACTGCATCCTGATGGACGCCAGAGTTCAGCAGATTATAAGTAGAGCTTTATTCTGGAAGGTGGAAGTGGGTAATAAAGCCCCAGGACTTTGCACATGATTTCCATTAGGCCATATAACTTGTTACCCAGATACTTATAGGTGGGAAAACTTAATTTTCTAGAGAGTTAATAATTTCCATGTTCAATTTAAAGTGTGCCTAAAAAGGAGACCACATTTTGTCAAGTCTAGCAAAAAATACAATTCAAGTGCTTTATTATCTAAATCATTTTTTTTTTTATAAATTTTCTCTTGCAAAATTTCACTAATTTGCTGCTACAGCTGCTACTGCCACTGCTACTGCTGATGCTACTGCTGATGCTGCGGGCACTAAAACTGCAGCAGTCATCATATTAAAATGCAATTATACAATTGCTTTTGTGTATTGCTCTGCTCCCCCGGCTCCTAGCTACCCCTTCAAATCACAAATCCAACCCCATTTTTGTCGCATTCGTGCATAATTTATAACAATTTCTCCATATATACATATACATACATATATGCCCAGGGCCGTGGCCACTGCATACGCCCACCAAAAAAGCTAGTCTGTGTGTATTGGCATTTTGTGAATTCATAACGAGCGATGCATCACAATTTAAATTATTATCCAAAATACAGTAGAAGCTCTGAAATTTGAGCTTCAAGGAATTCTCTTTGCCTAATTAGAGGCAAGGCAATTAGTTAGATTAATTAATAACTCAAATGGGAAATATGCAACATAATTAATACAATAGACTAGAGTCAGAATAAATTGCTATAAAAATATAAGGTTTCAATTTTGGATTTGTGGATTTGTGCTGACCCCAAAAACCTAGAGAAAAAATATTTATAAATTCTTTAATATATTTTCTAGTAAAGTATATATATTGGTTAACTTTTCCCAATTAAAAATGTGCCTGTGTCACCTTTAGTTAGGGAGTACTGTACGGTGTTTTTTTTTTTCAATTTCCTCATGCATTCCACACACTCGAGTGGGTCCGCCGCCGACCGCTAGATGGCGCCAGACGGCCAAGAATCCGCTGCCGAAAAGTAGGCAATGCTTTTCTGCCAGAGCTGGAAGGCAGGGCCAAAGGCAGCACAAGGAGCAGCAGGACACCAGGAGATCATCAGGAGGCGGGGAAAACCAGGGAAAGTGCAGTGCAGTTGTCTGCACAAAGAAGCCGGGCCCAAGGCGGCGGGCGGGTATCCTTCGGCATCCTTTGGAGTTAGGACCAACTTTAGCACTTGGTCCGCCCCTTTATCCTTGGCTCCTTTTCGTCTTTCTCTAGCTTTTTTGTTGTTTTCCTTTTTTTTTTCTTGTATTTTTTGGGCATTTTGAGCGTGCAAATGTTAAGTTGTCCACCTCTCCCGCCGCCAGCCGCCCTCTGTAACCGGGTTTTTCGACTACTACCCCGTCTCCCCCTTGGCTTTTTATAGAGAAAAACTTGGAGTTGGCGTCGCCGCCCTTTTGTGCCAACTTGACAAACTAAAAATGAAAAAAGTTTCACCGAGCGGCGCCTTTTTTCAATATCCTTTAGCCTTAGTCCCCCCTTCCGGGCAACCAGCCCTCTCGCCCACCACAAAGGGTGAGCCCCAGATCGGCTAGGTAACCACCTATAAGAAAAGTCAGGATAAAGCCATGGCGACGACCCGACGTATTGATTTTGATTCCTGGTCTGCGCCACTTGAGACCCTATCCAGCGGGGTAGGAAATCGAGGCGAAAAGCCAGGACATCCCCGGGTTACGTGACTGTGAGCCCAGCTGGGGCTCTGGGGGGGGGGGATTCACCGAAATAATTGCCAATTAGAGCGGTATTTTTTGGCACATCAGTCATATCAGACGTCATGAAGGTATTAATTTTGTTGGAATAAAGGTCATTAGTAGGGGTTTTAGGTTGAAAAGAGATTGAAATTGTTGTTAAATATTATGTATTATGTACTTTGTATTATTTTATAATTTATATTATACTTTAAAAGTGCTAAAAAATTTAAATTAAAAATAATTCAAGATGAAAGTATGTAATATAATTATTCCAAGACTTCTTTTGGTTTCATTTTCATAACCAAACTCTTTTAAATGATTCCCAGATTAATATACATACTTTTTTCTTTGAATTATGCCTCTTATTTTATTTGATTTTTAACCTTTGATCTATTTGGATCTTTATAAAAGTGAAAAATTGTAATTAATGAAATTGGGTTCAGCAGAAGAGATCTTGTCTAAGTTTGATCTTGTCTGACCCCTATACCAGAAAGCTATCAATCGGCGGAAACCGGTCCCTAGACATATGTAGCCCCCCCTGTCACCCCTTCTCCAAGCCGAAAATAAATACCGACCAACCTGACAGCAGCGCCAAAGTTCAATTCCCCGATGCTGGGACTTCTCAACGCTATTTATGCGTTATTTGCCAATTTACACAAATTTCGGGGGTATTGAAAAAAGCACAGAGATGGCGGGGAAAGCGAGAGAAATGTACAAATGGCCAGGCACTGAGAGAAATATGTTAGCTCTATAATAAGTACACAACTAAAGTCTACAAAATACATTTAATTTTTGATTTACCACAAAGTTTTCAACTAAATTAATGTATTTTGTTTTAATCTTGATTTATCTCTGATATTATTCATCTTTATCTCCTGCCTTTTTTTCTTTAAGTACACTTTACTCCTTTGAGTCGATTTTCGGGTCCGGTTCACGCTTTATTTTCATGGTTCACGGGCGTGCCAGACATCCTTGAACTTGCCACAGTCAGGATATAATGTTGCCATATTTCGTCTGGCCCTCAGCGCCCCCCTCACTCTTATTTTATTTATATAAAATTGTGCGGCAAAGTCGTTGACTTGGCCTAATCCCAACCCTGTTCTTTTTTCCCTTATCAATTGTTCTGCAAAAAAGGGAAAAAGGATTTTCACAGTCGCGCCATTTTGTTTCACGTGCAACGCGAAAAGTTTCAGGGTCAGCATTCCATACACACTTTATATATACTACATATATAAATGGCCTTTGTTCTTGCCCAATTTGCCATAAAATATGCCAAAATGAAATTTAAAACCTCTTCAAGATGCCAGGCAGTTGATATTCATATTCCTTTATCTCTGTGTGTTTGCTCTCCATTGTCCTGGTCGCCGTTGTTGTTGTTGTCTTTTCCGGGAAAAGTTTTTGAGTTTAATTGTCTGTACTTTGCAGGATAATAATAAATAGATAGTAAAGGATCTAGAAAAGTTGGCTTGATATTATTAGTTTATTTTGTAAAATATTTTAGAAAGAGTCACTCAATAATTCACTTTCTAAATTTTATAATAATTTAGTGGTTTAATTTCTTGATATATCTTTAGAAATTCCTTTAACACTTTAAAAAAAAAAATAAAATAAAAATAAAAAAAAAGATATTTATGGTAGATATATTGTGTATACATTCGTCATGACGACCAATCAGTTGGCTATCTGAAAGCGTCGCCAGATGCGCTGAAGCCGCGAATCGGAGCCAGACTGGCTCGTCTGCCTCTGGGGCCGATCGTTGTGATAGGGCTCAATGAAGTTCACCTCGCTGTTTCGTTGATGATTTACAATCGCCGCCTCTGGATTCTTGCCGCTCTTCGGCACCTTCTTCTGGCTCCGCAGGTTCTTGTTCTTGTGGTGCCTGTGGATGTGTCGCCGGACCTTGGTCTTTCTCGCTTGGCTTCTCTGCAGTTTCTTGACCCTGAATCTCTTTTGCATTTTTGGCTTGTGGGTTGTCACCTCCTGGACCACCAGTGGGTCTGCCTCCGGTAGATCCAGGCGATCCTCCAGGCCTTCTAGGGCACTCATCGTGGCTACGGGTATAGCTTCTTGCACTTGGGCTTTGTCATCGAAAGATCTGCCTGTGGTGTTGCTCGTGGGTGTGGTTGTTGTTGTGGTTGTGGTTGAAGTTGGCGTGTTCCCCGTCGTTGTGGTTGTGGTTGTGGACGGTGGATTTGTAATTATGATCACATTGTCGCTGGGCTGTTGGAACAAACCCCTCATCATCATGAACTTCTTCATAAAATCCCGACCGCTTCCCACGTCTTGAGGCGAAGGACTGCTGTCGGAGGCACTGCGTCCCTGGATCTTTGGCAAGCGGTAGCCTGGAAAAAGGTGATGTTGAAAAAAGGAAGTAATAATTTACGTAGCCGTATAAACTCACCGCTCCTGCGCGACTCAACGCCGGCCAGGAGGGCCAGGCAAATGACGATCAGGCAGAGGAATCTCCGGGGGATATGCATGGTGCAGGGCTTCCTGGGGTAATGGTCTCCCTGAAACCCAGCACCGCCGCTCTTATAGGTGCCGGGGAAGTGCAATTAAAATGAAAGATTTCTCCTAACTCGCCCTGAGTGACACATCTCGCGTGATGCTGGAGCAAAACTCTCAGAACTCAGGCCGACATGCAATCATTAGGCCCCACTCTTCGGGCCGGTGTCAGTCGTGACGGGAAAAGTGCCCAGAGAAAGCTCTCAACTATGTAGTTCTTCAGCAGTAAATCAAATCTAATAAACCCGACAATAAGCAGGCGCTCACATAAATCTGCAAAGACTCCCCAGTATCGCCCTGCATAAATAAATAAAGGAGTTCGTGTCCTTCTCTGTGTTCTTCCCCCAAAAAGTGTATTTATTTTTATGCACATATTTATATTACATGCCCAGAAATGTATCTCCTTGTCCCTGGTCGGATAGTGTCGAGTGCGTGAGCCACACCGCACCGCATCGCATCGCAGCCGGCAAATAACTTTAACATAATTCACTTAAATCTTTTTGTTTTAATCTTGAAAAGTGTTTCCCACAGAACGCCGACGCTCTGGCACGCACACACAGCAACGAGAAAGCAAAACTGACAGCCCGGCCAAAGATACAAAGATACAAGCTACAAGATACGTAGATACTACGTGGCTGGCAGCCTCGCAAAATGTTCTTCCGCAATCATCCAGAGTGTGTTGTGTCAATAGCTTGACGCCGTTCTTCTTCTTGCTTCTCCTTGGCTTTAACTTTGTGCATTTGCCATTATTGTTCGTTATTATTTTTGGTCTAGCACTTGTGGTCAAGTGGGAGCCCGGGAAATGGCTGGAAAATGTGGCCCAAAAGCCTGAAACTGATTCAATACATAGGCTTTAATAATTGGAATTGAAAATGGAAAAAGAAAAGTCTTCAATTATATTCTAATTTTTTTTTAAGGAAAAAACCTTAATCTCTGTTAGTTATTTACTTGAACCCTTTAAGTCCAAGGACATCAGCATTGACAGAGATGGCAGAAACCAATTAAGATCCCATGAACCTGTGCATACATGGAAAATATTTAAACAAGGCCATAATTGCAAAGAAACTATTTTAATATATTATTTTACAATGCAAATGGAACACTTGGAGGAGAGGCAAAAATCAATCACTCAATTCGGTGAACAAGGCACCTTACAATTCAACATTTTTCCCAGCATTCGTTACATTCCATTTAGTTTGCCTTTGCTCCTAATCAATAATTTAAATTGCTCGTGTTTTTGTGTGTACATATATTCTAAGGAATTCCGTCCATCTTGAATTATTATTTCGCTTGCATTTCTGATTAAATATCTTCTTCAAGTGTCTAAGACCCTTCGACGAAGGTGGCCGTTGCCGTTGCCGTTGCCTTTGCTGTTGTTTTCGGCACGAAATTCAATTATAGAATTTTCTATTAACTTAAAAGCTTCTTATATTTATTTAATTTGTTATTGTGTCTCTCGGTTAGGTTTTTGCCAGCCGCTGTGCGGGAAAGGAGCTGGTTTACATCTATCTGTTATTATTATTATTGACACAGACGCTGAGGGTTCGACATAAGAATGTTGCCATCAATTAGACACACATCCAGGGATGTGGCAGATAGTGGGGGGGATTCGGAGTAGGAAATTCCTGTAGGATTGCAATTTTGCCAGCTGGCATTTTCCACCGCCCCCCCCCCAAAAAACTGATTGAATTGTTTTCCTAGCAAATTAAAATTGATGGAGTTCCAATGGATTCTTAATTCTATTATGATCTCTCTTTTAATGTTTGTAAAGTTTCATTTATTTCATAAATTAAAAAAAAAAAAATGTTTAAAAGCTGGGTTCGTCATCTGGTTCTGGTGCATCTTCATCTCCATCTTCACTTTGTTTACAGGAACTGCACTTGGCGCATCTTCTGGGTGAAGGCCTGGAAAGGTCTTCGGCGACGTTGTTTCCTCTTTTGGCTCAAAGAAACATAGCCAGATTCAGGGGCGTCTCCTTCCTCTTCAGGAGCGGCCTCCTCGGGCTCTTGTTCTTTATTAAACGGCGTGAGATCGTCCTCCTCCAGGGGATCATCCTTTTCCCTCACGGGAAGGCTGACCAGCTGCCGGAACATGCGCAGGTTGAGGGGCACATAGCGCACCTCATTGCCAATGGTAATAGGCACCAGGGGAACCCCAGCAAGACCTCCACTTAGACCTCCGTTTGAACCTCCACCTAAGCCTCCAGATAACCCTCCATTTAAACCTCCAGACTGGCCATTGTAGTTGCCCCTTAGAGCTCCCAAGCCTCCTAGGCCACCCAAACCTCCCAGTCCGGAGCCTGCCAAGCCTCCATAGAGGGAGGCCTCATTCCATCCGTACAAGGCTGGGAAGTTCACGGAAAAATCCTCGTCGCCGCGTCTCCGGAAATACTGCATGGGATAGGGAACGGGATAAGCTATGGGCGTCCGGAGAACGTCGGCAATTCGGGTTCCCGTTGTCGCTCCCGTATCTGAAGAGAGGGTATTGTTTATGTTGGTTACGGATCCGTTGGATGGTGCAGTTGATACAACGACGACCGTGAAGCGGTCATGGCCGTGGCCATGGTCCTTGTCCTTGTCCTTATCCTTATCCTTCTTGCCATGTAGAAAGTCGTGGAAGTTTCTCTCCTCAGAGCTCCTGCCCTGGACACCCAGCCCATTGGCCAAGAGAAGCAGCTGCCCCAAATCCTTTTGGGTTAGTTCACCGGCCTGCTCAACGACGAGTTGCCGTGGCTCTGGATTCTCCTTGGGCTCGTGATGCGGCCCTTCGGTTTCGGGGAAGTTGAAGTTAGGAGCCCTTGGCAGCAAGATGAAGCTGCTCTGGCTGGGCGCCGTAGCGCCCAAATGGACACCGGCCAGCAGGACAATGAGGATGAGCTTGAGGTACTGCATTTCGCTGGACTCGGCAGATAAAACTGTGCTGGGTCCGGTCAAACTTTGCCACTTTTATAGCTTGGGTTGGGTTGGGTTTGGCACCCGCCTAATGAGCTCCAATTTATCCGGCGCTTATCGCCAGCGCTTATCACCGATTTTTGCTGAAAAACTCGCGCTTTCATCGCGATTAAATCCATTAATCTCGCTTCGCCATGGCTGGGACCTGGCCTCGGTCTTGTTCTCGGCTCTTTTGGCTATTTCTTTTCCCTCTCTGATGCTTTTTACTTGGCTTATTAGTTTCGAAGCCGATGGAGCTGATGTTAATTACACGTTCCCCCGATAAGTTAAAATTAATGGGGCTAATGGGAAGAAGACACGGCTTAAGGTTTAATACAAATAATTTGGCCTGATGTCATACCTTTTTGGATATTTATTGGGCATCTGTCTGCGTGTAACCTATATGCCAATGAAATATATATATTTTGTAAGTGTTTCCCTTGACAATTTGACCAAAATTCATATTTCTTCCGATGTTCTTTTTAGTTTCTCTTGATGCTAAACAAATAAATAAATATTTCGCAGGAAGAGAGAGACACCTTTCTAGCCCTCAACTTAACATTCTATCGGTTCAGCTCTGTGTGTGTTCTTGTGTTTTGGCCCAATGTGTCAAAGTCAACTTTGTAAGAAGTTGGCTTTTTATTATTTTGTTGCTCTAGCTGTCGCTGGCACTTTTCCCGTTTTTTTCTTGACCAACTACGGCAGCTTTTGGAAAAAATATGTCCTGGAAAATAGAGTCTTAAAAATGTAGGCCACAGGTTATTTATTTACTTATTACTATTAAAAATGTAAATGTAAAAGAGCTTAAACTTTTAGGTGAAAAATAATTTAAAAAAAAATTTAAAGCAATTTCTTAAAAACCGACTTTAATTTGAATCTTTTATCAATTTTTTAAATTCAATAAAACACAATGAAAGGGGCCAGAGGGGGGGCGACGGAAGAGTTAATGGCATCGTCAAAAAATTGGAAAGGTTTATTTAAATTTCAACTTGTTTCGAAAACGTTTAAAAAGTTTTGCGCTACTAACTGACTGCTGATAACACAAAGTCTCCTGCTAGCCAGCCACCCTTCTTCCCTGGGTAACTTCTTGGCAAGAAGCCCCCGTCCCCCGACCCGAAATATAAAACTCAGCCACCCCTTTTTTCCTTACCCGAGGCCAAGTTAAAACAACTGACAAAAAGTTGTTGCCTCCAAATGGAAACGAATCAAAGGGGAAATTGGAAAATGGGAAAAGTGGGCTTTACAGTTTATGGAGAGCGAGAGTGAGGGGCCCGAGGAGGGAGGTTGTGACAAAATTAGCACAAAATATATTTTACTACTGAATTAACGCAAACCCATTTCAGGGACTGACAAGCAGCTGGCAATAAAAATGGACGGCGTTTTACATTCCCAGCTTTACATTTTCTCTAAATCTACCGATCGTTTCTATGGTAGCTATATGATATAGTTGTCCGATTTTCATAAAATTAACACCTAAAATAATAATAAAAGCTTATGTCTCAAAAATGATGAAAATATGTTGATAAACAGCAAAGTTATAATATTTTTTCTAAAAATTTGTCGATCATTTGTATGGCAGCTATATGATATAGGCGTTCGATCCGGCCCGTTCCGACATATATAGTAGTGAGAGTTTGTAGAAGACTATATGCCAAGTTTCATTCAAATAGCTTTAAAACTGAGGGACTAGTTCGCATAGAAGCGGACAGACGGACATGGCTAGATCAACTCGGCTGTTGATGTTGATCAAAAATATATTTTTTTTATGGGGTCGGAAATGTTGCAAACTTCTGACTGAAACTATAATACCCTGCAAGGCTATAACAATTTAATATAAACTTGAGACAAGTTTAGATATTTTTTGAAAATTATTTTATATATTTCAAGAGATTACTTCTGTGTCTGCCACTTACCGACTTCCTTCCTCTAGGGGTGTTGGAGAAAAGCTTGCTATAAATTACAGTATTGATGCCATAATTTCAGCCCTCTCCCCATTCCCTCCCCTTGATTTCCCCCTTTTTTTCCGGCTCGCCAATGAATCTGTCAGTTTTTCAAATATCCCCAATGCCATTGTGCAAAGTTTCGAGTGGCAGCCACTAATATTGACAGCGCACAAATGTAGAACAAGGGTGTTCGGCCCGAGGGGGTGGTGGCTCCTGCAGGGGCTGGGTGGCTGGTGGGCGTCGCTTACTTCGGGGGATCCCTCTGGGGTGGCAGAAGCACTGGAAACGTGCCTGAGCACGTCTTCTACTTAACTTTGTTAAACACAAATGCTTTGGGCAAAGAGTTGGGCCCTCCTTCACGCGCCAGGAGTGAGTGTTGCGGTGGGTGGTGGGTGATGCTGAGACCTTAAAGGGGGCTCGAAAAGGGAGGGGGAAAGACCTGCAGACCAGCAGACATAATCGCATAAAGATAAAACAGTTTAACAGTCGCAATGAACAAAGGCAAGCAATGGTTTTTGGCCCGCGATTCGGGGACAGGCCATTCAATTGACCTCCCACGGATTTCCAGGGGTGTGGGCTTGGAGGTTCAAGGGGGATTAGACGGCTTTCTCAACCTAGAAGGGAGCTGAGACTATGCAAACAAAGACGGCCAGCGGCGTTCGTTGCGAAAATCTGTCAATTATTTAAATCGCCTGGCAAAAATCTTGGCCAGGTTTTCAGTTTCACTTCGCCAGGAAGGGGTTTCAAAAAAGGGAAAATAAATATATATATAAAACTGATATTTCTGTGATGTGAAATGATAATTTTTTTTGAATTTTTATACTCCTACAGAGTAATATAATTTATAATAATATAATATAATGATCAGCCTTAACAGCCAAGTCGATCTAGACATGAAAGGTGGAAAACAAAAATGTATAACATTTTAATAACAATTTTTTTAAGTTTTATATCTTTAAAATATTCAAAAATGCAACAAAAATTTGAATAGTTTAAATTTGAAAATTTGTCCCAGTGTATTTTGCACCTCAGCTGCCCGAAACCGTTCGTGTCTGCTGGTAATTAACATGAAAATAAGCGCATTACTGTCATAAATATGAGCGGGATGCCAAGGGCCCCAGCATTGGGAATCGGGAATCGGAAACGGAATCGGAATCTGAGACGGCAATGGGGCATCATCCGGGGTGCTGGACTGGGCGCCCCGTGCCTCTGGGATGACAGGCTGCCCGGGGGCCGAAGGTCGCCGCTGGCGGCCTCTAATTATGGAATCAAAATCGAAACTCATGGCGCTGCGATGCAAAATGTGCGCAAATTAAAATAATAAATCCGCCAAATTAAACACGGAACTCGTTAAGGCGAAAGAATGGCAAAGCGAAGGGCGAGATGAGGCGAGGAGTAGGGATAAGGCCAGCGCCGTTATCCTTTTGTATCCTGCTGATGGCGGCTTCTTTTGACGTCGTCATTAGCAGCATTTACACGTCGCTCAAGGATAATAAGTAACCGGGCCAAGTGCGAAAATAAAGAAAGCGGAAAGAGCTGGCGCAGACGGGGGAGTGGGAGCGGGAGCAGGCGCAGGCGAAGACTGACACAAATTAAACTGAAATTAGTTGCAACTCACTTTCGTCTCCCCCCTTGGTTTTTCTTCACCGAAAAATAACAAGAGTGGCGCAAAAAACCCGTTGACTGGACTAATGAGAAGTGTCTGGCGGAGGGCGGCAACCCTGGCAAGCAGGTAACCAGCAGACAGAGTTGTCCCAGCTCTTTAAATAAATAAATGCTATATATTTATATTTTCTGCAAGCCAAGTATATATGTATATACTACGCCTTGGGCAACCCTAAGCTTACTTTTTTCGACTTCTTAAAGTAAGCTGGTAACTCTTTTCTCCCCGTCTTGTTCGTTGATTGACCAACCGAGGGCGCCACACGCGCCTGATCAACGTTAATTGACCGAAAATTGTTTTGACGTTGACCGCGACGACGCTGGCCTTAAATGCTTCCTGCCATTGGGTCCTTTGGCGCCCATTTATGACTTGGCCATTGTCCTCGGCCACCGCAAACGTTCAACCCAAGCCCCCCCCCCCCCCCCCCCCCCCCCTGAAAACCCGCCCATCTGCGAGTGGCTTTGATGGCTGCCGTGGAATCCTGCGGCGGTTGTTGCCGTTGCTGCTGTTGATGTTGCTGGTACTACTGCTGCTGCTGCTGCAGTTACTGCAGTTGCAGCTGCGGTCCCTCGCTCAACTGCCACAGTCAGCGATAAAACCACAAAACAGCAACAGCCATAAGGAGGGGGGTGGTGGCTCCGGCACCCCCCTCCCCCCTCTGAAAAGGTGGGGTGAAGACAGGGGCGTGCAAGAACAATGAGGTGATAAACTTGCAGGCTCAACGCATGACAACGATACCCACCAGCAACAACAGCGGCGACAACGTCACATTTTGATGGCTCCTTGGAGAGATGGCAACCCTCTGCTTGACGTCCACGCCTCCCCCAGACACAGAGAGAAAAAAGAATGGGTTACTTGAAATCATGTATCTAATTCTTAGCAAGTTTTGTTTGTGTAATTCCAAGAATATATAAACTCGATCTGATTGAAATTTATTTTAAAATTTTATAAATTTAATAAGGACTGGGCATACTTTTTTGCCCCGTGTAGTTAAGCAAGCTGGGAAGTGCAGTCATCCTTTCTTCGCTCGCTCTGTGCATGCAAACAACAAAGGAAAATCAGTAACAGCAGATGGTTGGGGGCGATGTCATAGTCCTATCCCCCTACGCCAACCCCCACCCACCCCGTACACCAGCCCCCTTAGGACCCCCTCCCCCCCCTGAAACCCTTCTCTTCTTGTGTACGGGATTTTCTTTTTTTTATTTTCTTGCTGCTCTTTAACGTGTTTCAAAAGAAAGTTGGTTGACTTTTGAATGACTTTCTTGGCGCGCTTGGCGCGCTTGGCTCGCTATACTCTACCCCCTCTGTAGTACGCCCCTGTCCCTATACCATGTTGTTTTTGTTGTATTTGTTTGTTTTATGTGTTAAGTGCGCTGGGCCCAAGCGCGCAAATTTCTTCTTGTAACTGATGCTGACGTTGACATCGCAGCCCCAAGCGACCCCACTATTCTGCTATGGCGACCCCTTCGCAAAAAATACCAAGCCCCAGCCATGTATATAAATATATATATGTATGTATATAAATATATATATATATATATGTGCAGACAGTCGTCGAGTCGAAAATCTAGTTACAATTAAAGTGACAAGCTGGCAACACCGAAAGGCAAAGTCGCCACAAAATTCAAACAAATTGCATTCCAAAAAATATACTTTTTCAGGCTTAAAAATTATTTAAAATTTATAAAATCTATAAGGGAATTGGGACTCTATTTATTAGAAGAAAAACCAAGGACAATTAATAATTAAGAGTTTGTAAATAAATAAATTAAAAAAAGAGAGAACTATCGTTTTGGTGTATTTTATTAGAATTTTTGAATAGTTTCCTTAACCCCTGGCCTGGGCTGGTCAATATCCTTAACCCTTGGTTAGTTTTACTGACGGTTGCGATTCCTATTGCGGTTGTTGTTGTTGAGACGGCGACGTCGCTGCTGCTGCTGCCGGCGTCGCTGGTTGTTGTTGTTGTTGTTGCCGTTGATGCGCCTCCTGTTGTTGCTGTTGCTGTTGTTGTTGATGCGACGACGCCTCTGCTGCTGCTGACCGCGTCGCAGGCTGTTGTTGCCATTGCGATTCCTCCGACGACGCACATTGTTGTTGTTGTTGTAGCCATTGCGTCGCCGCTGCTGCAACTGTTGCTGCTGTCTACGACGGCGTCGCTGCTGCTGCTGCAACTGCTGTCGCTGCTGCTGTGGCCGACGACGACGGCGGCGATTGTTGTTCTGCTGCTGACGAGGATGATTCTGCTGGGGCTGGGAATTCTCCTCATCCTGCTGCGAGTCGTCCTCCTGCTGCGGAGTCATCTGCGACTGTTGCTCAGAGGCCTGCTGCTCCTCGCCCTGGCCTCCCTCGGCATTGTTCTCCGCCGGAGGCGCTGCCGCCGACTGATCCTCCTTGATCTGCTTGATCTCACCGACGCGCACGCTGGTCACCTGGTCGCAGGGCACATCGCTGTAGATGACCACGTTGCCATAGTTGCAGACGATCTGGTCGGCCTCCTTTTTCTCCTCGACGGCCTGGCGACCCTCGATGGTGCCGATGGAGCCGCGCCTATCCTCGATCTCGTAGATGTTGCCGGTCTTGGTGATGAAGCCAGTGACCTGTAGGGGCTTAGAGCCGGAGGCAGGGACTGCGGGAACTGCGGGTTCTGCAGCTGCCAATGCCTCTTTAGGCTTGGCCATTTTGGTTTTCGTTTTCATATCTGCTTCCGGCTTCATGTCGGGCATCTCCAAAGTTATTTAATTAATTTTAAAAAATATATTTCAAGGTATGATTGACTCACCTTCTTTTGCTTCATTGGCGGCGCATTCACAATCATTGGTTTCTCGTCCAGGTGGGGAGCCACAGTGGAGCTCGTCATGGGAGCCACCGTTTGACCTTTGACACGGCCACATATTTACAAGAAAAAAAAAACAAGAAAACACACACATTCACGTTAATATTGTGGCTGAGGGCTGTGGGGGGTGGCAAAAAAATTTACCGCTCACCAGCGAGTGGTCGCTGGAAAGGGCCGTGGCCCAGACCAGGACCAGGATCATCCCGAATCCCTTGCCGCAAATCATGACCAACTTGTTAGCGCGTCTCTGCTCGATCGACTGAATCGATTTTGGGCCGATATTCCCAGCTTATATTAACTTTCTGGCCGCCATTCCCTAACGGCATTTCACCAAGAATCTCTATTATTTCTTCTTTTTTTTTTTTTGCATAATTAAGTCCGCGGGTTCAAAGCGTGTCAGCTGCGAAATGGCCAAGGGGCGACCCATTTTACAAAAGAGTTATGCACAGGGAGAAACAAAAAGAAGTTGGCAAGCCTACCAATAAAAAAAATCTATAAAAATATATAAATACTCTACATTTTAATCTATAATTTCTTTGATTTCTTAAGAGTATTTTACCTTCTTTTAGAAGCTTTTCCCCAATTAATTTGTACCCATTTTTCCCCAGTGTAGTCGTGCCCCCGTTTCCCCCTTCCGTCAAGCAAAGTTCAATGGCTCAAACTAATTAGCATTCATATTTCTTCTACGATTTTCGCCGCTGTCCACAGATTCTCATCGTTTTGCGCTTGATTTTCTCATATGCTTTGATTATGCAAATTGCTTTCTTGGCCAGCTCGCATTTTCGAATTGACCTTAAGCCACGCAACTTGGCCGAAAGCCGAAATGGCTAAAATATGTAGAAAACAGAAGGAAGGGAAGCTGGAACTATGAGCTCACAAATTTTGAATGCTCTGTCAAGTGAAATATTACTTATTAAATATTTGTATTAATGTTACAATTTCTGTTTAAGCATCATACCCTCTCCTAGGGTATGCACAAAGTGCTAACTCCAAGATCCACACTGAGCCAATTAAATATTAATTTAACGCTCGTGCTTACAATATTTTTAACCCATCGAAATTGCCCTTGTGAAAAATACATAGCTGTAACTTTACAAACCTTTCGAGGGGCCCAAAACCAGTTTTATATATTTTGTTGTTATTTAATTTTGGTTTTCTATTTCTGGTTGGGCATTTGCGGAAATGAGATAAAGGTGTACAAAACAAGAATAAATCATTATTAAGTCGGCAATAATGTGTAAGCAACATCTAGTTAAGCGGAAAATAAATTATAAAAAAGTAAATTATAAATTTCTATTAACAATAGATTTATGTTTAGACAGAAATTTATATAGTAAATAACTTTCACCCACACAAGATGTGAATGATAGTTTTTTTTTGTTATTGATTTCGCAGATCGATAATCACTGAACCAAACTTAATTTAGTCAAAAGATACTATTTGCACTTTCTAAAACTTGGAGATTTATGGTTTTCAAATCAAATAAAAAAGTGTACAAAATATCAAGAAATATTTATGTAATTGTTTAAGGTGCTTTAAGGTACCTTTTAAGCCTGCTAATAATTGTTAATAATAATTTTTTTTTAATATTTAACTCTCCCCAAAAATTCCACTGGCTTTGAACCTTGGCTTAATCTTAATAATTATGAATATAAAATTAAAATTAAATTAATTAATATAATATGAGAAGGTTTTTAGTAAACACCTTTTGTTAGGTTTTAATATTATTTATAAATTATATTTGTATTAAAGAATTTCACAGCAAGCTAAACCAGTTGTTAGTTCCCTTTAAATAAATTTCAGCAATTGAATTAGAATTCAATCTATTTTATGTATTAGGTTTACTAATTTATTAATTAATTATTATTTTCAAACTCTTTATTTACTTGACTTTCTATGGTAACAAAAAAAAAAGAAGATTTTTACAGAAGACTTCAACTCAGTTCTTCTGCTTTTGATTGTAGTTTCGCAGGGCCTCGGCCAGATCGGTTAGGGCCGACTTCTGGGCCTTCTCCTCCTTCCGCTCCTGCTGCTTCTTCAGCTGCTTGCAGAGCTTCTTCAGCTGCTTGCGCTCCTTCTTTGCAGACTTCTTCTCGTCGCTGTCTTCCTCGGAGGAGGACGAACCGCCGCGCTTTTTCCGGCGGCTCAACTCGGCGCATTGCTGCAGAAGCCTGGCGGCCTCGTCATCGGGTTTCGCGGTGGTGGTGGTGGTGGTTGTTGTGGTGCTGGTGGTGCTGGGAGTGTTGCTGGGTGTCATTTGGGGCGTCGTACTGCTAGTGGTGCTCGTGGTAGTAGACTCCGCCTTGGGCTTCTCAGTGGTGGTGGTGGTCGTAGTGCTGGTTGTGGTGGTGCTACTACTGCTGGACTTTTCCTCTGGCTTTGGGGTAGTAGTGGTGGTGCTGGTGGAGCTGCTGGAGTCCTCCTGGGGCCTGGCCATAACCGAGCAGCAGCTGGCCACCAATAGGAGGCCCATTATCAATGGGGCTGAGCGCATTTTCGTGTGATTTGGCTTCACTTGGCTCGACAACTAAATGGAGATCAGCGCCGGGCATTTGCTTATATAGACACACCTCACCCCCACTGCCGCCGCGGTTGGACACGACTGGTTTTTGGGCTTGCCGCTAGAAAAACGTCTAAAAAATGTCATTATACATTGAAATATCATAAACACTTTTTTAGTTTTCGGGGATTTTTCTTGATGCCCTACAATCGAAGTTGTGGGGTCCATGGATGGGCAAGGAATTTTATCAAATTTAAAATATATAAAAATAATGTATTATTATTATGTAAATATTGAAATTTAATTACTTTATTTATTTATTTTTTTGTAATATTTAAATATAAATTATTTGTTTTTACAGCCATAAATGCCACAATTTCCAGCGGTTTTTTGGTTCCAAACAAATAGTATAAGTAAATTCGTAGAAAACATCCAAAAATATGCCAGTGTATTATACCAAATGGTGTTTTTTTTTTTTTTTGCGCCAACTTATTGCGTTGTTTGTGATGGTCATTAGCGGATTTTGATTCTGAGAATTGCTTGGTTCCATAAACAAATTATTCTCGCCCTAGAAAGCAGTTACGTGGGGTTCGAAATATTACTTTAGAAATGTATAATATAAATGTATGGTAAAGTTTTTATTTAGGAAAAATAAAATAAATATTAAAAATATTTTAGATATTTTTTAATTCAAATCTTTTTTTTTGTTTTTTGAAAATAAATCTTTAGAAAATAAATAAGGAGAAGGAGAAGCAACATAAATGTAAATTTATTTATATGGTATATATAAGATTAAGTTAATATAATAAAAGCGACAGGTTTTTAACTTAATTCAGCTTTTCTTGGGCAGCTTTTACATCAAAAACATCAAATATTATTTTAAAATTACCCTGAACTAACAATAAAAACATTATAAATAATATTATTTTACTAAATTACTTGAAGTATATTAAAAAACAAATATTAAACAAAAATTCCCATAGGTTTGTAAATTTTTTTACTTTACTAGATAGTTCAGGGTAATCTTTTCTTTTGAATTCTCTTTGATTTTCCTTTGTTTATATGTGGGTATTATTTTTTTTTGTTTTTATTTATTTATTTTATTTTTTTTGTGGCATTGCACGCTTTTGCGGCTCGCTCATAATGCCGCTAATTGTTTATCAATTACACTTGTTAATTGTTTAATGCGACTGCAAAGTGACGGAATTGAGGAATATCATACAAATTGCGACATTTATCCGCACACCTGATGCCCCTTATATATTTTTTTTTGTTGCCTGCGCTCTTTTTGTTGCTGTCTGTTTGCAATTTGTACAAGTAATTGAATAAAAAGCGCGCAACAAAAAAGAAAGTAATTAAAAAACGACGCACCGCGAAAAAAGCACGCCGAAGTGAAGGAGCAAAGAACGCACAGAGCAGCACAGATGGGGTGATGGGTGGTGGGTGGTGTGTGTGTGTGTGGGGTGTATGAAAGGGCGGAGATGGCTTTGGGGATTTCAGGTCGTACAAGAACCACTGCGTAATCCATATGCAGCAATTTAAATGCAACAGAGAGAATATGTTAATTGCGTGTGAAACCGCTGCGCGGAGTCTCATCGCCACTTGCGATATTTGCTTTTATTTATTACTATTATAATTATAATTTATTTGCACGCTTGTTTATTTTATACAGCTCCTTATGGCGACAGTTGCTATATTTTTTTCTTTTGGGTTATTTGTTTTTAATTACTAGCCTTACTGATGGTGGCGATATCTTTGACACTAAAATTGATAAAAGTTGAAAAATGATTATTTAATAGAAAATAAATTAAAGTTAGGTTGTATTTTATTCGAAAAACATTAAATTGAATTTTAAAATAATTTGTATCTCTTGTTTATTTCCTTTTGTATTGCCTAAGGATCCCGAATCGATGTATTTTTGCCTCCCAATTAGTTCTTCATAAAATAAAAATTCTTAAAAATTTTCCAGCTTGGGCTCATTTGGGGAAAGTTCCTGGACCGGATTCCTGGAACTCCAAGCAAGCAACTTCTATGGCAATTGAAACACATGAAGACAATTACCAAGTCAAACTTTTGTCAGTCATCCTGGATATCATTCCGGGAACTTCCCGGCCATCCAACCTTCTCGAATATCTTTCAACTTGTTGAAGCTTCATTCCAGCTGCCATTTTAATTCAGAGCAAAGTTCGCTCTAGAAACTATTGAATCTCTGGGTTCTCAGCCCAACAATTTGCAGATGGCCAAGAATTACCATCATAAGCGCCGCAGTAATGAGCGGAATAACTTTGAGTCCGAAGACTCCCTCCTCCACCGTCTGTGGAGTGGATCTGTCATCCTTAGCAACCAAAAAAAAGGCTGGGAATAAACCACCTATTTCACCTTTTGGCTCTATGCAAATTTTGTGCTGACAACATTATTCTAGTTTCTGCAATGTTACGCCATTTAATGGCCACCCCTGCGTATACGTCATAATATTACGCATACGACCCGTTTGAACCGCTCCTGGGCGCTGCAAAACGCTGAATGAACCGACGAGTCTATGCCCGAATCTAAGTTGGGTCATGGACTAAAGCCCGAGTCCTGAGAGCGATCTAAAGCCGGATCTAAATTAGAACGCCGCCCCGAAGGCGGAACACGAGCGGAAAACGAAGAAATTGGGGGGACAGGCGCAGGCGCTGGCAGCAGCCGTTGACGCAGGCAGAGGCCCCAGCAGCAGCAATCCTTAACAGTGCCTTAACAGAGTGGGAACAGATTTTCCCGTTTGGTTTTCCTTTGCAGCGCAAAGAAAATTCTTTGCAAAGTGTCCATGTGGAAACGTGCTTTTGGGTTTGGTTTTTTTGGCATGTTTAAGGGTTTAGATCATCGAAAAAAATGTTAATAATAATATAATATAAGAATATAAAATAATAATAATACTTAATAAATTAAAATAATTTATTTAAGTTTTCATATTACATTTGTTATTATTTTGGTATTATAACTAAATTAAATGTTAGTTTTCTCTTTGTTTTTTCGTAATATTTACTCAAAAAGAATAATATTTAACTTTAAAGTCAAGAGATTCTTAACAAATTTGTATATTTTCTGTATAACTACGCTAAACTGGATATTTTAAAATTATTTACTTGTTTTTATATCTACGGATATATATTTTTATACAAAAATCCAATTTTTAATCAATGTTTAAAGCATATTTTCCTGCATATTTGTGTATTTATTGCACAATAATATTTAAAAAAAAACTAAAAAGTTTGGAGTGGCATGGTGCATCCTCTGTAAATTTTGCCACCTCCCCGCCCCTCCCCGTTGCCCCTGAGAGAAATGCCAAATGCATTTCAATTGCTTCCAATCCTCGTTGCACTTCATTAAACTCAATGTCGAAATTCGACAGGCCATGGAAAGGGTGTTGGGGTCTGCTGTTCAGCTGCAGGTGCAAGTGTAGGTGGGCGGGAGGACGAGTGCTGCCACGTGACCTTCACACAGCCACACGGACGCACGTGGGTGCGGCAAGGGGGACAGGTCATCACGTAGTCCTGAAATAAAGGCACAGGATATACACATGGAGAGTAAAAGAATTGACAGCCCAACGGGGAGTACACTAAGGCAGAGACCAGATATTTTTTTGCTTTAAATTATACCAATTTTTTCCATTAAATATGTGGGAATTGTAAGCTTTAAAGAGAAAATAATATTATTTAATAATATAAGGCGAAAATGAACTGCATTCTCAAGAATTTCAGCGGAAAATTCTTGCGTTTTCCAATCGGTTCGACTCGGCATTTGTCCATTCTAATCAGCGCCATCCCCGAAATAATCAGATTAGATAATGTAATTTTACCCGGCACTCTTTTTCACATGCTCCTCCTGGGTTTCTCTGGGCTGTGCACCTGTCCTTCTCTGTGGGCATTCGCAGTGTCCGTTGGTTTGTCACTTAGACGGCAGAATTGGCAGGAGGAGTGTGCCCCGGCCAGGAGCATTTTCCGGGCCAGCGCCTGCCGCACTGGCATCTGGCATTTCCTGCCTTTCCTCCTTTTCTTTTGCTGCATACTCTTAGGCATTTGACAAAACTTTGATAAACATAGAGAGAGGGAGAGAGGCCGCAATCTCAGCCACTTAGGCCAAGGCACAGAGATGGAAATGGGCCTGGAGAAGGGTCTGTGCTTAGTTTGAAAAGTAATCGAATGCTATAATTTCCATTAAACTGATTTCCCACGAGCAGTGAGTGCAAGTCAAGCCGGCAAATGTTGCAATGTTGATGACCGTCTCTTCGATATTGAGGGGGGAAGTGGGGACCAAAGATCGAGTAAAAGCCGCCAGTTAATGGCCACATGCATAAAAACTTACAGCAAACGAAAGAGACCCAAAGAGGACACGGCCCAAACGGAGAGGAGGAAAATAGTGGAAAATTCATGAGAAGGCTTCAGTCCACCTCAGTGTCGGAAAATCGGGGGAGCTCCTGGAGGCTGAAAAGTGGCTACTGCTGCTGCTGCTGCATGCAGCATCCATCCATCTGCCTCCAGCCAAACGTCACGGAATGAAATATAAATTGAATTAACTTGCCAAGTTCCATTTCTGTCGTTCGTAGTACATTTGCGGGCACTCCAATAGCCGAAATAGTGCATATCGGTAATGACACCGGCCGGAAGTGGCCTCTGACAGAGCAGGGAGTGTAAGGGTGCAAGCACTTCGGTGTGAATACTCGTTCTGTTGTGCTTTCGTGGCATTATGGAATACGATACGCCTTAGTTGGCTGTAAACATTCCTATAAATTTGTATCTTTCAAGAGTTTCAACAGATATTTTGGCACTGAGAGAATCGGAAAACATTCTTGTATTTATAAATAAAGTTATCTGTATTTATTTGTTCCTATTTTTACTCTAAATATAATTTATTTCAAGCGAATATATACTATACTTTTTCAAAAGTTTACAACTTTTTTAATTACATTTTTCTATATTTAAGAAAAATATATAATTAATCCTTGATAAAATTAAAAATCCCACTTTAAGCTTGTCATAATTTTAACCAAAAATATATGAAATGCACAATCCGATGGATAAATGGATTTCCCTTTCATTTGTTGTTTGCTTTTCCCCTTAGCTAAAACATACAATTTATGGGTGTTCAGAGTGCCAAAGAAAAAAGAATATAAAAACCTATAAATAAATACTGAAAACCGCTTGGCAAATGGCCTAAAAAATCCAGCGAAATAAAATATGGATTGAATCAATCATCAAGATGGCAAATGGCGAAAATCCGCTTACGGTTCAAGTTCTTTGCCTCGCCACCGATCGCCGCCACCCGCTGGAGTTCCCAGCTTTTTATTACTATTTTTCCACTGTTGCTGCTGTTGTTGTTTTTATTGTTGTGGTATTTTTCCCTTTTGCGAAAAACAATAATTTCGAGACGTAAACAAGCGCCGGGGACTCAAGTGTCTTGTGTTTATAACTGGCGAAAGGAAAGTCCGCGGCTGCGAATCATCTGCCCGGGAGCTCTTATCACCGCCGGTCAGCCGTTGCAAAAGCGAAGGAAATGAGTTGGGGACACACCGAGTGGAGCTCCTGATTTTCTGGATTCCGGAATATCTTGTCCTGGTCCTGGTCCTGGTCGCATTCCCGTTCACATTGCGCATTTAAGCCGCTTTGGGCATACATGGTAAGAGGCAAGTCGGGCTAAGCCACAGCTGCTGCTCTTAAATTTGCTGAGGCCACTCTACCAGACACTCAAAACTTGGGGGAAGAATATCAAAATATATATTTCAAAATATTTAGAGAATATATTGAGTATATTCCAGGACTTAATTCCAAAGTCTCACCTTGTTTTTACTTATTTAAATTACAAGAAATGGGACATTTTCTTGAAACAGCTTTCTATTAATATTAATAACCACCCTCTTTAGTTCTATAAATATATTTTCAAAATCTAATTTATTTTCTCCCCGTGTAGAGCAGGGGGGAAGGAGGGGGGAAGGTGTGCCTGGGAACCAACGGGGACGACTGTCACCTGCGACTTATGCAAATCACTAAACGACCAACCGAGCGACCGAACAGCTGAAAATAATTTTCCACATTTCCGTTACAAATAAAAACCAATTCACTTTGCTAATATGGCCACACAGCCCAAGACTCATCCGGAATAGAAAAGCCGGTTTTCCGAGGGCTAAAATGGCAAAGTGCCATGGGAAAAAAATGGGGTAAGGGTAAGGGGGGAGAATGGTAAGGGTAAGGGAAATGGTGAAAAGGAAGCGGGAGCGGGAGCTAACTGCGTTTTGGATACGCAGGCCCATTTGCTAAAGTTTATGCACGCAATGCAATAATTTTGTTGCACAGTGTATTCCCTATACAAATAGGGGTTATTTGGTTATTTTAATAGATTAATAAACTTTAAAAAATAAACTAAAAGTTTAAAGAAAAGCTAATATAAAGCTTCAGTATCACAAACAATTTTTAAAACACATTTAACATTTAAAAAACTACTCTAAAAATAATTATATATTCTGTTTGAAATGTAATAAAATATCAAATAATTATAAAATTAAATATAGAATTTAAGAAATCGATAAAAAATTATTTTAGAATTTAATTTAAAATTTTTAACTTGAGAAAGTGTATTTGCCCTGGCGAGCTGCTGTCCTGATGTCTTGTAATATTTTCCTGAACTGCCGCTAGCGAGTCCGTTGGATATTCCCCCTGCATTTGTCGGCTGTCAGTTGGTCGGTTTGTCAGTCAGTCAGTCAGTCAGTCAGTCAGTCAGTCAGTTAGTTTGTCAGTTAGTCAAGTTGCAGGAGCCGTCGCATTTGCAAGTCGTTAAATGCCTTTGCAGCTCGTCATTGTGGCTGCAATGCTGGCACAGGAGCTGCCACAGGCACTGGCACTGGCACCCCTTTCGGGGTCCTTCCTTGGGGCGAGCGCGCCCTTCGGGGACGCGAGGACTCGAGGATTCGGGGTTTGTTTCGTGTCGCTGGCATTGTCAATGCTCTCGACTTCCTTCCGTTGTGGCTAACAAATTCGAGCCGCGCATGCAGGGCAAACATAATCATCATTATTGCTGCAATCAGCATATTTGGCAGGCTCAAAGTCAGGCGCTGTCGCTGTCGCTGTTGGTGTCCTGCGGGAGCAGGAGCAGCGCGGAGAAAATCATTGTGCATTTTCCCCGGGCTACGACTGCGCCCGGGCATGAAAGGAGTCCCCAAAAAGCCACGGCAGTCCCCCCTGGCTCTTTGGTTTAGTTGTGTGGTTATGCTTAATATCCGTCATTAAAATGGCTGTTGTTTTTACCGCTCCACCGAGGAGGTGTACACTAAAAGAAAACTGAGTGGGAATATATTTTTTTATATAAATAATAAAGATTTCTCTATACTAAGTTGGGGTTTATGGGACAAAATAAGGTCAATTTTAAAGGTAAAATTGTTTTTGGATTACCTCAAAGTACAAGAGTCAAGTATTTCCTTAACATTATTTCTTTTTAACATTTTTCTTAAAAAGATATTAATCTGAAATTAATTATACAACAAATTATGCAATTTTATAGTAAGCTCTAAAGATTCTTCTCAGTGCAGTAACCTCGGCTTTAGGCCAAGGTGCGTGGGCCGGTTTCGGCCACCCATTTGCCACTGTCCTTTCCCAGGGGGTAGGGAAACTCCCTTGAACTCGATCTGGGGCCAAACTGAACCCGGCTGAACCGAGCCAATACACATGCATTATGCAAATATTAAATATATTGCCCAGTGCATGGCGCGATAAGAATCCATTGCGCAAAAAATAATTAGTCAATTTGCATGAAATTTATGTACAAAGCGCGAACAAACGAAACCGAAACGGGGCAGAGGGGCATTCTGAAGGGGAAACTCTAGCCTAAACATATCTGGCTCGACATTTGTATATGCACCGAAAAAAAATTGGTATAGGGTAGGGTATTATTTAATCTTTTAAAATTCAAATTGCAAGAAAAAGCTTTTATTTCTGCTTTAGGTATCTATCAAATACAATTATTATTTAATCGTAAGGGGGTAACCTTTGGGCTGATTTTTCTTTAAAAAAAAGGAAAGTGAAAACTGAGCCATGTTGGGTATCCCTTGATATTTCAAAATGAGACATCAGAAACAAAGGTCTTCACCCGAAGCTAGACTGTATAGAAAGTTGCACAGAATTCCAGAGACACTTGCAGCGATGACTACTTGATGTCAAGTGGTTTATTGAAATTTTATATCGATGACAATCATCACCTTTATGGTATATTTACACCGACCTATCGGTGGAACTTGTGCGATAGTCCGAATATCCAGTAGGCCCTTAGATATTTTTTTTCTTACCTCAGCAGGCTTCCATTCTTGTCTCAAATCTCTGTAATTCTGTCTCCTTGAAGATTTCATTTTGTCTGGAAATTTAGCTTTAAATAACAACTAAAAAACATAATAATGAAACAATATTTGTGGCCAAAGAAATTTGTATAAAATCTTACGACAAGCTCACAAGAAACCAGATACAATCAAGTTACTATTTTACAGAATTTTATACCAAGACAATTAAGACAATTAAATTTTGCTAAAGATATATAAATGGTAATTATAAGCACAAGAAACTGTGTTTCAGATATAGTAGTTAATTTTTGTATTTATTTCATATCTTGGTTCTCAGTTCGGATATTTGGAACTCTTTTTATTCCACAGTGACACCTTCAAGAGGAGTTATTAATTGATCTATAAATTCGAGGCTCTAGATCCTCCCTGCTTTAGAGGTCCAGCTTTACACGAAATTATCTAGAACGAGCCTTGGGTAGCCAGAGTTGTCATAGATATTTTCCCAGTAATTTCATACTTCTTTCCGGCTTTTGGACCGCAGTCCGACCCCTAACATGAGTCAGTTCTTCGAGGTGACCTGCGACCACTGCCAGACCTGGGGCCTGTTTGACTACAGATACAAGTGCCTGCGCTGCGCCGACTACGACCTGTGTGCCCGCTGCTACAAGTTCGGCCTGAGGGGCGTGGGCCACGACGTCAGCCATCCCTTCCAGTGCCTGCTGGACCAGGGCGCCATGGAGCTCCACTTTGCCGGCGAGCCGATTCCGGATCTGTGCGCCGACAGCTTCACGTGCCCGAATTGCGGTGAGCTGGGTTTTTCGGCGGACGAGCTGATGGCGCATGTCCAGATTCGTCACAGCGACGCCCGCACTGCCGTCATCTGCCCGCTGTGCGTGGCGGTGCCGAGCGCCCATCCGGCCAGGGTCGACAATTTGCTTAGCCACCTGAGCACCACGCATCACTACAGTGCCGGCGGGGGCTTCCGCCTGGCCGGAACCGAGCCGCCAGTCACGCATCACGTCCTGCCCACCGCTGAGGGGCCACAGGTGCGCTTCATATTGCCGGATGAGCAGAGTGGAGAAGAATGGTAATCATAGATCTCAAATCGCTTTCTTTTTTCCATTGGAATTACCAAGAGCAAAACCAAAGGCCAGGGATAAACAGAAACAATAACATGGAAGAAATAAGGAAACCCAAAAAGATCGCAAGCAGTTGTGGCGGGCTTGAACCCTCTCGGGGTTCGTTGGCTATTTTTTAGTTTAAGAAAAGGCCACGAATTCGGGACGTCATTAAAAATAAATATTTAAATAAATTAACTATAAATAGTTGAGTAAAATTTATACATTTGAAATGGTTTATAATAAATATAATAGAAGTGCGAAAAATATATGTTGAGTTCTTAGATTTAAGAAAATTGCTAAGTAAATCAAAATAATAATAATAATATAAAAATGCAGGGACCCTAATCATTAGAGGTTAAAAAATAAAAACTAAAGTTTAATTACTATCAATCGATTATCAATGATAATAATTATAATTTTAAATTATAATATGGTAATGTAATATGGCATTGGCTTAGTTTATATAAGGTTAATACATATACATACTTATCTTAAATATTTTATATTCGTTTTTAGATATGTAAAACTTAAGAATAAAAAGGCAATAATTGCTTTTAATAACAGGGACCGTAATCTTTATAAGTGATTTTAACATTTCTTACCATTAAAGCTTTATATTTTATATTTAATTATATTTATTAAATCTTTGATCACCAAGCAACTTGATTTCCAGACTTTCATTTATTTATTATATATTCTTCTGCACTCGAAACTAATTAGAAAGGCAGGTAGTACCTGCCTTCAGCTCCACTTCGAAATCCACTTCCACCTCCATTTTCCTGTTAAAACAGCAGGTGCTCTGGGGTAAGTATTACCTGAAGTTGCCATTGCCACTGACTCAGTTGCTGTTGCTGTAATCGGCTTAGAGGTGGAAACCTTTTGTCATTATAAAAGGATTTCAGGCTTGACAAAATTTCCATTTGTTGCGATTCAGCCCCAGACATATATGTTGGGGTTCTTGTATGCCTTTTGCTTAGTTAACTTTTGCCAGCCTGTCCTGCTCCTGCTCCAGCTCCTGCTTCAGCTCCAGCTCCTCCGTTCAACAAAATTAAGATTCAAAAACCGATAGTCTCCCTCTCCAATTAAAGGGGCAAAATTCAAAATGGAAACGGGAGCCAGGGAAAGGTAAGCACAGACAAAACATTTCCAGATAAATGGCCAATCGAACTAGATAAAATGAGCCGTGTGTAAATAGTGGAAAGGCGCAGATAGGCTGCGATCTACACTGAAAGAAAACTGCAAAGAATAATTGCTGAAAACTAGACTTGAAAGTAAGAAATAAATATATATTTTAAGTAGAGCTTTGATTTAAATTAAAACTCACTTTGTTTTTATTTTTTTAATCTAGTAAACATACACACACTTTTCGCTTAGTGCATTATGGCAATCGGCCGCCCGGCAGGACAAAAGCCGGGAAACCAGGAGCACCACTCGCCCTGCGGCTCCATCTCCAGCTCCTTGGTCCTTTGATCCGACGCTGCATGCGTGGCTGATGGCTGACAATAGATAGGCATCGACATCGACACAGCTGGGCATGTCCTTCGTCCTTCGTTCTTCGTTACCCCCACTCCCAGCCTCCCTTTCCCCCCCTCAGGCCTCCATGGAGGCCGGTCGTTATGGCTAATGAGTATTTTGAGGCTGAATTGAGAGCTGGTCGTGCTGCCGGCTGCCGGCAGGAAAGGGTTAAAGCTTCACCCAAGTAGAAGCGGAACTAAGCGGCTCACGACAGCGGAGAGCGTGAGTCACGAGGGTAGATCGTGAAATATTATACCCATTTTTTTAAAAATAGTTTTTACTTGAACTAAACCTTAACAAAATTAAGGAAAAATACAGTTCATGCGTGGGATCATAATTCAAGGCTCTCATTGGTTGGAAAAACTTATTTAATTCCCGAATTCAACTCCTTTTTATTTACCTCTTTTAGCTGCATTTTACCCTGAGCCCGGTGGCTTTTACTTTTGGCATCTCAAGTGGCAGGCTTTGGGCACTCCGCCTCTGGCCAGGGGGAAGACCCTTTCGGCACCCGCACCCCTTTTCATCGCCGAATGTTGGCCAGCACGCATACAAATGACAATAAAAGCGAACGACTTTGGTTTTTGGATTTTGCGACTTTTCCAAGCCGAGACTCGTATCCTTTTGCTCTCTACCCACCCCACCCCAGTGTGTGGTGTGTGGGGTGTGGTGTGTGCCGCCGTTTTGCGACTAAAAGTTGAACCGCAATCGACATCGCTGGCCGCCACACGCTTGCACAATTTTTAATCATTGCTCCGGCATTCAGAGCTGGTCCTTGCCCCATTCCATCGCCCAGCCCTGCGATCCTGCGGCATTGTTGTGCGAAGGACGAGGACACATAAACATGCATGGCAGCAGGCGGCTAGCCAGGCACTGAAAGAAATTGGAGAACAAAAACCAAAGGGGGCTAGGAATTACCTTAAAAAATTAGAAATTTCGAACTAAGAATTTTCACTTACTGCAAATACAAATCCCAGATACTCCTTAAGACATACAATAAAGACTTAATAGTTGGCTGGAATATTTGTACAGTGTGGACAGCAGTGGCTGGATCTAGGAACAAGGACCTAAAAACAGGCAGCAGGAAGCCCAAGGAGCAGGGAGCCCGGATGGAGCAGCAGCAGGACTTGGGCTTATTGTTCGGGCTTTGGGTCCTTTATCTTGTTTCTAACTCATTGGATCGCAAAAACGGTCTCGTGTTCACCTTAATTGGGGTAAACATAAGTTCTGATTGGCCCGGCAGGGTTGCCCCCAACACAAAAAAGAGTTGCCAGCGACATTTTTCTTTCAATCCGCCATCCGCCCACCCCGTCTTGGTCCTTGGTATATCCTTTAAAGGAATTCAACCCCGTTGCCTGGTCGAGTCAAAGGCCAAAGTCAAAGACGAACGTCGAACGTTGAACATATCCAATTAGAAGGATACAAAGGGCTGGCGCAAAAAAAAAAAAAAAGAAAAGGGTCGGCAGGTGAGGGCGGAAACCCTGGCCGGGCTGTGGCTATTGTTAAAAAAGAGATCATGGCGCCCAGATAGAAATTGTTGAACGTGTAATTTTTATTTATTGCATACACAATTCGCTTAGAACAAATGACAGCAAAATTGCTATGGCTGGGATATGCATATACATATTCCTTTTTTTGTTCGCCCTCCCAGAAAATGTTTCGGCAACTTTTGAATTGAAAAAGCGTTTAGAAGTCTGTGTGTGTGTGTGCGGCGGCTAAATGATGGGGAAACTATAAAAATTTCCATAACAATAATAAAGGCAAGGAAAAAGGCGGCATGGATACGCAACCGAAAAGACATTTATTCATTTCAGTTTCGGAAATTAGCATAAAAGTTAAAGCTCACATAAGGGATGATGATGATGATGATGTCTTCTGGGCCAAAAAGGATGTGCCGGGGGGGGTAGGGATGAGCCACAATCAAAGCTTGTGAGCGGTGATAAGCGTGAAAAACGTGCAAATTTTAATAAAACCAAATGAGCCGCAAAATCATACAACCAAAAAAATGGAAATAAAAAACAGGAGAAACACAGGCAGAGCAACAATAAAGGCGCAGGAGCCTTATTTGTATACGAGATCTTGCAAAGGTGGGTAATGAAGCGCCCTAATGTATGGCACAGTTTCTGTTTGCTAATGCGGAAAGTTTGTCATTGCAAGGGAGCTTGGAAAAACTGGGAAAGGGGGTCTCGACGGGGAGGAGAGAGCCTTGGAAAAACGCACACCGGAAATGCCCTGTGATGTATGCAATAATTTCTGAGGAGGATAAACATCAATGTTCCGTGACCAAAGGATGCAACACCATTGGTTGTTAGATAAATAACTCTATTAAAATTATTTTAAAAAAATTAAACTAAAGCATAAACATATTTCCCAAACTTATAAGTTGCTTAATAAACCCCACAATTGTTTACATAAATCGCTGCAATACTCTTGCTTTTTAGTGAGCCATAAGTTGGTTTACTTATCCTTGTTCTGATGACCATTTCCAGCGGCTTAGTCCTGCCGAAAGTCTCACTATTCCCCAACTTGTTAGCCCGCCAATTTGGGCCCGAAAGCATGCAATGAAATCTGTTATTTGCCAAATGAGGGAACTTAACCCCTGAACTATAGCTTAGCCGGGATCGTTTCGTCTTTTTTTCCCCCCGAAGTTGTTGTCTCGAGAGCAAAGCAAATAAACATTCCAACCTCAGCCTGACCTCGCCCCAAACAAAACAGAAAACAAAACTGAAAACCCTTATGTATCTGTCATACCTTTGGGAGACATTCTTTCGCTCCCCTTTTTTCGCTTTTTTTTATTTGGGAAATAACAAAACAAAGGCAGAAATGACCAACACATTTTGCGCCTCAATAAAACTGTCAACATTATAAAGCGCCACTTAAGAAATGAACAAAAGCCGGCCGCAAAACAAAAAAAAAAAAAAAAACAATAATCATAAAATTAAAGCCAAGCCAAAAAGGCAGGCGAAAATTAAATAAATAAATAAAATAAAAAAATAAAAGGACAAAGGGAGAAACTACAAAGAGCCATGAGAGGGGCTGAGGGGATTCACATGTTTAGCATGACGCTCACACACGCAAATACCCATACATACATACACACACACACCAGTTGGAACATACACCGACGCAGCAGCGTTAACATTGTTGCTGAAAACTGCCACTAAATGTCACCAAATGAGGGTCAACACACACGCACAACTTCACACACACACTGTGGTGTCCACACCCGCCCGCACACACACACACACATGTGCCACACCTCAGAGCCAGCTAAATATTGTAATAAACAAGAAAGGAAACTAACTTCGGCACGCCGAAGTTTGTATACCCTTGCAGATTGGTTTCGATGATTTATATTATAGATTTAAATGCTGAAAACACTCACAAAACAGAGTTTCATTAAATTTTACCTATACTTATTACAGTTTACAGTTTGAGAGTTACAGTTTTACATTCCCAATTTTACATATTGTATACATTTACCGATCGCTTCTATGGCAGCTATATGATATAGTTGTCCGATTTTTATAAAATTTATACCAAAATTATAGAATAATAAAAAAAGCTTATATAACTCAGCCAAAAACGCATGAAATTTAATTCGGAAAGCTGTTCTGCATTGGGATTTCTGCGCTTAACAAAACTGTTTTTCTTAAAAACTTATCTATAATTTAATTTAATTTTACATAGCTTTATTTCTTATATTTACAGCACTCCAATAGCGAAAACGAGAGCGTGCGCAGGGATCTGGGAAGCACAAGTTCATCAAGTTCATTGTAATTGTTGATTGATGATCACCTGATCGGCAGAGGTGAAGCTGGAGGAGCAGCTGGGATGACAGATCTCAACCCGATGGCAGTGGAGGACAGTGATCGGATCTTGGCTCCGGGCTAGTTAAAACCATGCAGCAGGCGTAAATAATTAAAATATTTATAAATGCAATTTAAATATGTAAATGTAATTGATGGAACACACAAATATGAATCAATAAAAGATGGTGAAATCAATGTGCAATTTTTTTGTGAAGGCGGCATTTATTTGGGATCGTTTGGGGAAAAATCGAATTATTTTGAAAGCAAAATCTAAATTTTTAAATTTTTTTTCTGAATTTTAAACATTTTTTTCGGATGTTCTACAATTCTTCTAAATTTTTAAAAAATGGTTCTAAATTTTTAACATTTTTCTGAATTTTAAAATTTTGTTTCTGAATTTTTAACATTTTTTAGATTTTTTATATTTATTTAGGAATTTTTTTAGAATTAAACAAATTTTTTTTTAAATATTTTAACTGCCAAATTTGAATTTAACTGCCAAATTTGAATTTAACTGCCAAATATGAATTTAACTGCCAAATTTGAATTTGAATTTAACGACGATCAGTTTCAGTGTGCCCAGGTGCAGTTGTAAAATAACACCTATATTTGGATTCAAAAGGTTTGAGTCTCCGATAACTTGCGCCGGCTCCTAAATGGTTTGAAACTTGGACTTTTTATAACAGTTTATACCAGTTTTCAGTTGCTTGCTGCTGATTTCTGTTCGCCTGTTACCCCAATTTGGGAAACGGGCAATTTGCATGGAAGTGTTCGGAAATTTGGATGGGCTGCTGTAGAGATGTTGTTGTAAAAAGGTTGTTGTTGCCATAAGCTGTTGTTGTCGGCAACAAATAGGTATAAATGCATAAAATGAAATATAACAGTTTATACCAATTATTATTTTTGCCCAAATGTTTTTATAACAGTTTATACCAGTTTTCAGTGGCTTGCTGCTGGTTTCTGTTCGCCTGTTACTCCAGTTTGGAAAGCGGCCAATTTGAATGAAAAGTTTTGCTCACTTGCATCAGTGATGCTCATCTGCATCAGTGATGCTCATCTGCATCAGTGATGCTCATCTGCATCAGTGATGCTCATCTGCATCAGTGATGCCCATCTGAATCAGTGATGCTCATCTGCATCAGTGATGCTCTATTGGGACAAAATGCATCTCTCTAACTGTCAGTGATGCTCAACTAGCTATTTTGCATTACTGGGACAAAATGGCAACTTTCTAACTGCCAGTGATGCTCATCTAGCTATTTTGCATTATTGGGACAAAATGGCATCTCACTAACTACTAGTGATGCTCATCCAGCTTTTTTGCCGTATTGGAACAAAATGGCATCTCACTAACTGCCAGTGATGCTCATCTAGCAATTTTGCATTATTGGGACAAAATGGAATCTCACTAACTCTCAGTGATGCTCATCTAGCTATTTTGCATTAGTGGGACAACATGGCATCTCACTAACTGCCAGTGATGCTGATCTAGCAATTTTGCAATATTTGATGTTTTTTCCATTGTCCACCGCAAGAATGCCCTTCTATTGATCCTGTTTATATCCCACCCAAATAAAAAAACCGTGTCCTCCTCATAAGTCAAAAATAACAAATTTTTAAAGGTTTTTTATTTACTTCAGCTTTAAATAAATAAAAGAAGAAAAGGTGAGGTATGTGGAAATTTCGGAGGTCGTTTCCAGTGGTTTCGACTCGGTCTTGGTGGCACCCTCGTCGTGCTGCCCCAGCACCTGTTCCGCTTCTGCTCCTCCTCGTCATGATCCTCCTTGCCAACGCTATCTGTCTCGCCATCCGCTTTGAGTTCCTGGCAGCTTTCTGCAATTAAATTTAAAACAGGATAGTTTTTGGGAAAAATAAACTAATATTCAAAAAATCATAACTAAGTCAAAAGTGCATGAAACTCAATTCGAAAAGCTGTTCTGAGTTAGTTCTTCTAAGCTTAACAAAACTGCATACTACGTTTAGGGCTCTTTTCAATTTCATTTTTTCCCAAATTTTCTCAATTTTAATGATGGTACCCCTTACATATTTTTGAAAAATTGGATCGATTTATTTTGATATTTTGACTAATTTTCAAATGTTCATAGTTCATCCAAAAACGCATGAAATTCAATTCGGAAAGCTGTTCTGAGTTCGTTTTTCTAAGCCTAACAAAGCTGCTTACTCAGATTTACTGAAATGTTTACCTGTAATTTTTAAAGAATTTTTTAAACAATAAGAAGCAAAAAACTAATATTCAAAGGTTCATAACTCAGCCAGAAAAAGACCTCATTTTCAAATGTTCATAATTCATCCAAAAATGCATGAAATTCAATTCGGAATGCTGTTCTGTGTTGCTTTTTCTAAGC